>OX388345.1:105004961-105307671 GCA_947579665.1 Sympetrum striolatum | reverse complement strand
GCAACGAAAACGGATAATTTTAGCGGAATTTCAATATTTTTCCTCTATTTTGTCTTTATTTTGTCTCCTTTAAGCGATAAATGATCGAAAAAAAGCAACGAAAACGGATAATTTTAGCGAAATTTCAATATTTTCCTCTATTTTGACTTTATTTTGTCTCCTTTTAGCGATAAATGATCGAAAAAGCAACGAAAACGGATAATTTTAGCGGAATTTCAATATATTTCCTCTATTTTGTCCTTATTTGTCTCCTTTAGCGATAAATGATCGAAAAAAGCAACTAAACGGATAATTTTTGGGAAATTTCAATTTTTCTGCTCTATTTTGCCAAAATCTCGTCATTTTCTGGAGATGTGATCAAAAAAAGCAACGAAAACGGATAATTTTAGCGAAATTTCAATATTTTTTCTCTATTTTGTCCTTATTTTGTCTCATTTTAGCGATAAATTATCGAAAAAAGCAACTAAAACGGATAATTTTGTGAAATTTCTATTTTTCTGCTCTATTTTGCCAAAAATCTCGTCATTTTCTGGAGATGTGATCGAAAAAAGCAACGAAAACGGATAATTTTAGCGAAATTGCAATATTATTCCTCTATTTTGTCCTTATTTTGTCTCATTTTAGCGATAATAATCGAAAAAAGCAACTTAAACGGATAATTTTTGTAAATTTCAATTTTTCTGCCTCTATTTTGCCAAAAATCTTGTCATTTTCTGGAGATGTGATCGAAAAAAGCAACGAAAACTGATAATTTAGCGGAATTTGAATATGTTTTTCCTCTAATTTGTCCTTATTTTGTCTCCTTTTAGCGATAAATGATCGAAAAAAGCAACGAAAACGGATAATTTTGTGAAATTTCAATTTTTCTGCTCTATTTTGCCAAAAATCTCGTCATTTTCTGCAGATGTGATCAAAAAAAGCAACGAAAACGGATAATTTTAGCGGAATTTTCAATATTTACCTCTATTTTGTCTTTATTTTGTCTCCTTTTAGCGATAAATGATCGAAAAAAGCAACTAAAACGGATAATTTTAGCGTAATTGCAATATTTTTCCTCTATTTTGTCCTTATTTTGTCTCCTTTAAGCGATAAATGATCGAAAAAAGCAACTAAAACGGATAATTTTTGTGAAATTTCAATTTTTCTGCTCTATTTTGCCAAAAATCTCGTTATTTTCTGGAGATGTGATCGAAAAAAGCAACGAAAACGGATAATTTTAGCGGAATTTCAATATTTTTCATCTATTTTGTCCTTATTTTGTCTCCTTTAAGCGATAAATGATCGAAAAAAGCAAATAAAACGGATAATTATAGCGGAATTTCAATATGTTTCCTCTATTTTGTCTTTATTTTGTCTCCTTTTAGCGATAAATGATCGAAAAAAGCAACGAAAACGGATAATTTTAGCGGAATTTCAATATTTTTCCTCTATTTTGTCCTTATTTTGTCTCCTTTTAGCGATAAATGATCGAAAAAAGCAACGAAAACGGATAATTTTTGTGAAATTTCAATTTTTCTGCTCTATTTTGCCAAAAATCTCGTCATTTTCTAGAGATGTGATCGAATAGAGCAACTAAAACGGATAATTTCTGTCAAATTTCAATATTTTTCTAATATTTTGCGTCATTTTAAAGATATATGATGGAAAAAAGCAACGAAAACGGATAATTTTAGCGGAATTTCAATATTTTTCCTCTATTTTGTCTTTATTTTGTCTCCTTTTAGCGATAAATGATCGAAAAAAGCAACGAAAACGGATAATTTTTGTGAAATTTCAATTTTTCTGCTCTATTTTGCCAAAAATCCCGTCATTTTCTGGAGATGTGATCGAAAAAAGCAACGAAAACGGATAATTTTAGCGGAATTTCAATATTTTTCCTCTATTTTGTCTTTATTTTGTCTCCTTTAAGCGATAAATGATCGAAAAAAGCAACGAAAACGGATAATTTTAGCGAAATTTCAATATTTTTCCTCTATTTTGACTTTATTTTGTCTCCTTTTAGCGATAAATGATCGAAAAAAGCAACGAAAACGGATAATTTTAGCGGAATTTCAATATATTTCCTCTATTTTGTCCTTATTTTGTCTCCTTTTAGCGATAAATGATCGAAAAAAGCAACTAAAACGGATAATTTTTGGGAAATTTCAATTTTTCTGCTCTATTTTGCCAAAAATCTCGTCATTTTCTGGAGATGTGATCAAAAAAAGCAACGAAAACGGATAATTTTAGCGAAATTTCAATATTTTTTCTCTATTTTGTCCTTATTTTGTCTCATTTTAGCGATAAATGATCGAAAAAAGCAACTAAAACGAATAATTTTTGTGAAATTTCAATTTTTCTTCTCTATTTTGCCAAAAATCTCGTCATTTTCTGGAGATTTGATCGAAAAAAGCAACGAAAACGGATAATTTTAGCGGAATTTCAATATTTTTCCTCTATTTTGTCCTTATTTTGTCTCGTTTTAGCCATAAATGATCGAAAAAAGCAACTAAAACGGATAATTTTTGTGAAATTTCAATTTTTCTGCTCTATTTTGCCAAAAATCTCGTCATTTTCTAGAGATGTGATCGAATAGAGCAACTAAAACGGATAATTTCTGTCAAATTTCAATATTTTTCTAATATTTTGCGTCATTTTAAAGATATATGATGGAAAAAAGCAACGAAAACGGATAATTTTAGCGGAATTTCAATATTTTTCCTCTATTTTGTCTTAATTTGTCTCCTTTTAGCGATAAATGATCGAAAAAAGCAACGAAAACGGATAATTTTTGTGAAATTTCAATTTTTCTGCTCTATTTTGCCAAAAATCCCGTCATTTTCTGGAGATGTGATCGAAAAAAGCAACGAAAACGGATAATTTTAGCGGAATTTCAATATTTTTCCTCTATTTTGTCTTTATTTTGTCTCCTTTAAGCGATAAATGATCGAAAAAAGCAACGAAAACGGATAATTTTAGCGAAATTTCAATATTTTTCCTCTATTTTGACTTTATTTTGTCTCCTTTTAGCGATAAATGATCGAAAAAAGCAACGAAAACGGATAATTTTAGCGGAATTTCAATATATTTCCTCTATTTTGTCCTTATTTTGTCTCCTTTTAGCGATAAATGATCGAAAAAAGCAACTAAAACGGATAATTTTTGGGAAATTTCAATTTTTCTGCTCTATTTTGCCAAAAATCTCGTCATTTTCTGGAGATGTGATCAAAAAAAGCAACGAAAACGGATAATTTTAGCGAAATTTCAATATTTTTTCTCTATTTTGTCCTTATTTTGTCTCATTTTAGCGATAAATTATCGAAAAAAGCAACTAAAACGGATAATTTTTGTGAAATTTCTATTTTTCTGCTCTATTTTGCCAAAAATCTCGTCATTTTCTGGAGATGTGATCGAAAAAAGCAACGAAAACGGATAATTTTAGCGAAATTGCAATATTATTCCTCTATTTTGTCCTTATTTTGTCTCATTTTAGCGATAAATAATCGAAAAAAGCAACTTAAACGGATAATTTTTGTAAAATTTCAATTTTTCTGCTCTATTTTGCCAAAAATCTTGTCATTTTCTGGAGATGTGATCGAAAAAAGCAACGAAAACTGATAATTTTAGCGGAATTTGAATATGTTTTTCCTCTAATTTGTCCTTATTTTGTCTCCTTTTAGCGATAAATGATCGAAAAAAGCAACGAAAACGGATAATTTTTGTGAAATTTCAATTTTTCTGCTCTATTTTGCCAAAAATCTCGTCATTTTCTGCAGATGTGATCAAAAAAAGCAACGAAAACGGATAATTTTAGCGGAATTTCAATATTTTACCTCTATTTTGTCTTTATTTTGTCTCCTTTTAGCGATAAATGATCGAAAAAAGCAACTAAAACGGATAATTTTAGCGTAATTGCAATATTTTTCCTCTATTTTGTCCTTATTTTGTCTCCTTTAAGCGATAAATGATCGAAAAAAGCAACTAAAACGGATAATTTTTGTGAAATTTCAATTTTTCTGCTCTATTTTGCCAAAAATCTCGTTATTTTCTGGAGATGTGATCGAAAAAAGCAACGAAAACGGATAATTTTAGCGGAATTTCAATATTTTTCATCTATTTTGTCCTTATTTTGTCTCCTTTAAGCGATAAATGATCGAAAAAAGCAAATAAAACGGATAATTATAGCGGAATTTCAATATGTTTCCTCTATTTTGTCTTTATTTTGTCTCCTTTTAGCGATAAATGATCGAAAAAAGCAACGAAAACGGATAATTTTAGCGGAATTTCAATATTTTTCCTCTATTTTGTCCTTATTTTGTCTCCTTTTAGCGATAAATGATCGAAAAAAGCAACGAAAACGGATAATTTTTGTGAAATTTCAATTTTTCTGCTCTATTTTGCCAAAAATCTCGTCATTTTCTAGAGATGTGATCGAATAGAGCAACTAAAACGGATAATTTCTGTCAAATTTCAATATTTTTCTAATATTTTGCGTCATTTTAAAGATATATGATGGAAAAAAGCAACGAAAACGGATAATTTTAGCGGAATTTCAATATTTTTCCTCTATTTTGTCTTTATTTTGTCTCCTTTTAGCGATAAATGATCGAAAAAAGCAACGAAAACGGATAATTTTTGTGAAATTTCAATTTTTCTGCTCTATTTTGCCAAAAATCCCGTCATTTTCTGGAGATGTGATCGAAAAAAGCAACGAAAACGGATAATTTTAGCGGAATTTCAATATTTTTCCTCTATTTTGTCTTTATTTTGTCTCCTTTAAGCGATAAATGATCGAAAAAAGCAACGAAAACGGATAATTTTAGCGAAATTTCAATATTTTTCCTCTATTTTGACTTTATTTTGTCTCCTTTTAGCGATAAATGATCGAAAAAAGCAACGAAAACGGATAATTTTAGCGGAATTTCAATATATTTCCTCTATTTTGTCCTTATTTTGTCTCCTTTTAGCGATAAATGATCGAAAAAAGCAACTAAAACGGATAATTTTTGGGAAATTTCAATTTTTCTGCTCTATTTTGCCAAAAATCTCGTCATTTTCTGGAGATGTGATCAAAAAAAGCAACGAAAACGGATAATTTTAGCGAAATTTCAATATTTTTTCTCTATTTTGTCCTTATTTTGTCTCATTTTAGCGATAAATTATCGAAAAAAGCAACTAAAACGGATAATTTTTGTGAAATTTCTATTTTTCTGCTCTATTTTGCCAAAAATCTCGTCATTTTCTGGAGATGTGATCGAAAAAAGCAACGAAAACGGATAATTTTAGCGAAATTGCAATATTATTCCTCTATTTTGTCCTTATTTTGTCTCATTTTAGCGATAAATAATCGAAAAAAGCAACTTAAACGGATAATTTTTGTAAAATTTCAATTTTTCTGCTCTATTTTGCCAAAAATCTTGTCATTTTCTGGAGATGTGATCGAAAAAAGCAACGAAAACTGATAATTTTAGCGGAATTTGAATATGTTTTTCCTCTAATTTGTCCTTATTTTGTCTCCTTTTAGCGATAAATGATCGAAAAAAGCAACGAAAACGGATAATTTTTGTGAAATTTCAATTTTTCTGCTCTATTTTGCCAAAAATCTCGTCATTTTCTGCAGATGTGATCAAAAAAAGCAACGAAAACGGATAATTTTAGCGGAATTTCAATATTTTACCTCTATTTTGTCTTTATTTTGTCTCCTTTTAGCGATAAATGATCGAAAAAAGCAACTAAAACGGATAATTTTAGCGTAATTGCAATATTTTTCCTCTATTTTGTCCTTATTTTGTCTCCTTTAAGCGATAAATGATCGAAAAAAGCAACTAAAACGGATAATTTTTGTGAAATTTCAATTTTTCTGCTCTATTTTGCCTAAAATCTCGTCATTTTCTGGAGATGTGATCGAAAAAAGCAACGAAAACGGATAATTTTAGCGAAATTTCAATATTTTTCCTCTATTTTGTCCTTATTTTGTCTCCTTTTAGCGATAAATGATCGAAAAAAGCAACTAAAACGGATAATTTTAGCGGAATTTCAATATTTTTCCTCTATTTTGTCCTTATTTTGTCTCCTTTAAGCGATAAATGATCGAAAAAAGCAAATAAAACGGATAATTATAGCGGAATTTCAATATGTTTCCTCTATTTTGTCTTTATTTTGTCTCCTTTTAGCGATAAATGATCGAAAACAGCAACGAAAACGGATAATTTTAGCGGAATATCAATATTTTTCCTCTATTTTGTCCTTATTTTGTCTCCTTTTAGCGATAAATGATCGAAAAAAGCAACTAATACGGATAATTTTTGTGAAATTTCAATTTTTCTGCTCTATTTTGCCAAATATCTCGTCATTTTCTGGAGATGTGATCGAAAAAAGCAACGAAAACGGATAATTTTAACGGAATTTCAATATTTTTCCTCTATTTTGTCCTTATTTTGTCTCCTTTTAGCGATAAATGATCGAAAAAAGCAACTAAAACGGATAATTTTTGTAAAATTTCAATTTTTCTGCTCTATTTTGCCAAAAATCTCGTCATTTTCTGGAGATGTGATCGAAAAAAGCAACAAAAACGGATAATTTTAGCGGAATTTCAATATTTTTCCTCTATTTTGTCTTTATTTTGTCTCCTTTTAGCGATAAATGATCGAAAAAAGCAACTAAAACGGATAATTTTAGCGGAATTTCAATATTTTTCCTCTATTTTGTCCTTATTTTGTCTCCTTTAAGCGATAAATGATCGAAAAAAGCAAATAAAACGGATAATTTTAGCGGAATTTCAATATGTTTCCTCTATTTTGTCTTTATTTTGTCTCCTTTTAGCGATAAATGATCGAAAAAAGCAACGAAAACGGATAATTTTAGCGGAATTTCAATATTTTTCCTCTAATTTGTCCTTATTTTGTCTCCTTTTAGCGATAAATGATCGAAAAAAGCAACTAAAACGAATAATTTTTGTGAAATTTCAATTTTTCTGCTCTATTTTGCCAAAAATCTCGTCATTTTCTGGAGATTTGATCGAAAAAAGCAACGAAAACGGATAATTTTAGCGGAATTTCAATATTTTTCCTCTATTTTGTCCTTATTTTGTCTCGTTTTAGCGATAAATGATCGAAAAAAGCAACTAAAACGGATAATTTTTGTGAAATTTCAATTTTTCTGCTCTATTTTGCCAAAAATCTCGTCATTTTCTAGAGATGTGATCGAATAGAGCAACTAAACGGATAATTTCTGTCAAATTTCAATATTTTTCTAATATTTTGCGTCATTTTAAAGATATATGATGGAAGAAAGCAACGAAAACGGATAATTTTAGCTGAATTTCAATATTTTTCCTCTATTTTGTCTTTATTTTGTCTCCTTTTAGCGATAAATGATCGAAAAAAGCAACGAAAACGGATAATTTTTGTGAAATTTCAATTTTTCTGCTCTATTTTGCCAAAAATCTCGTCATTTTCTGCAGATGTGATCAAAAAAAGCAACGAAAACGGATAATTTTAGCGGAATTTCAATATTTTACCTCTATTTTGTCTTTATTTTGTCTCCTTTTAGCGATAAATGATCGAAAAAAGCAACTAAAACGGATAATTTTAGCGGAATTGCAATATTTTTCCTCTATTTTGTCCTTATATTGTCTCCTTTAAGCGATAAATGATCGAAAAAAGCAACTAAAACGGATAATTTTTGTGAAATTTCAATTTTTCTGCTCTATTTTGCCTAAAATCTCGTCATTTTCTGGAGATGTGATCGAAAAAAGCAACGAAAACGGATAATTTTAGCGAAATTTCAATATTTTTCCTCTATTTTGTCCTTATTTTGTCTCATTTCAGCGATAAATGATCGAAAAAAGCAACTAAAACGTATAATTTTTGTGAAATTTCAATTTTTCTGCTCTATTTTGCTTAAAATCTCGTCATTTTCTGGAGATATGATCGAAAAAAGCAACGAAAACGGATAATTTTAGCGAAATTTCAATATTTTTCCTCTATTTTGTCCTTATTTTGTCTCATTTTAGCGATAAATGATCGAAAAAAGCAACTAAAACGGATAATTTTTGTGAAATTTCAATTTTTCTGCTCTATTTTGCCAAAAATCTCGTCATTTTCTGGAGATGTGATCGAAAAAAGCAACGAAAACGGATAATTTTAGCGGAATTTCAATATTTTTTCTCTATTTTGTCCTTATTTTGTCTCCTTTTAGCGATAAATGATCGAAAAAAGCAACTAAAACGGATAATTTTTGTGAAATTTCAATTTTTCTGCTCTATTTTGCCAAAAATCTCGTTATTTTCTGGAGATGTTATCGAAAAAAGCAACGAAAACGGATGATTATAGCGGAATTTCAATATTTTTCCTCTATTTTGTCCTTATTTTGTCTCCTTTAAGCGATAAATGATCGAAAAAAGCAAATAAAACGGATAATTATAGCGGAATTTCAATATGTTTCCTCTATTTTGTCTTTATTTTGTCTCCTTTTAGCGATAAATGATCGAAAAAAGCAACGAAAACGGATAATTTTAGCGGAATATCAATATTTTTCCTCTATTTCGTCCTTATTTTGTCTCCTTTTAGCGATAAATGATCGAAAAAAGCAACTAATACGGATAATTTTTGTGAAATTTCAATTTTTCTGCTCTATTTTGCCAAAAATCTCGTCATTTTCTGGAGATGTGATCGAAAAAAAGCAACGAAAACGGATAATTTTAACGGAATTTCAATATTTTTCCTCTATTTTGTCCTTATTTTGTCTCCTTTTAGCGATAAATGATCGAAAAAAGCAACTAAAACGAATAATTTTTGTGAAATTTCAATTTTTCTTCTCTATTTTGCCAAAAATCTCGTCATTTTCTGGAGATTTGATCGAAAAAAGCAACGAAAACGGATAATTTTAGCGGAATTTCAATATTTTTCCTCTATTTTGTCCTTATTTTGTCTCGTTTTAGCGATAAATGATCGAAAAAAGCAACTAAAACGGATAATTTTTGTGAAATTTCAATTTTTCTGCTCTATTTTGCCAAAAATCTCGTCATTTTCTAGAGATGTGATCGAATAGAGCAACTAAAACGGATAATTTCTGTCAAATTTCAATATTTTTCTAATATTTTGCGTCATTTTAAAGATATATGATGGAAAAAAGCAACGAAAACGGATAATTTTAGCGGAATTTCAATATTTTTCCTCTATTTTGTCTTTATTTTGTCTCCTTTTAGCGATAAATGATCGAAAAAAGCAACGAAAACGGATAATTTTTGTGAAATTTCAATTTTTCTGCTCTATTTTGCCAAAAATCCCGTCATTTTCTGGAGATGTGATCGAAAAAAGCAACGAAAACGGATAATTTTAGCGGAATTTCAATATTATTCCTCTATTTTGTCCTTATTTTGTCTCCTTTTAGCGATAAATGATTGAAAAAAGCAACTAAAACGGATAATCTTTGTGAAATTTCAATTTTTCTGCTCTATTTTGCCAAAAATCTCGTCATTTTCTGGAGATGTGATCGAAAAAAGCAACGAAAACGGATAATTTTAGCGGAATTTCAATATTTTTCCTCTATTTTGTCTTTATTTTGTCTCCTTTAAGCGATAAATGATCGAAAAAAGCAACGAAAACGGATAATTTTAGCGAAATTTCAATATTTTTCCTCTATTTTGACTTTATTTTGTCTCCTTTTAGCGATAAATGATCGAAAAAAGCAACGAAAACGGATAATTTTAGCGGAATTTCAATATATTTCCTCTATTTTGTCCTTATTTTGTCTCCTTTTAGCGATAAATGATCGAAAAAAGCAACTAAAACGGATAATTTTTGGGAAATTTCAATTTTTCTGCTCTATTTTGCCAAAAATCTCGTCATTTTCTGGAGATGTGATCAAAAAAAGCAACGAAAACGGATAATTTTAGCGAAATTTCAATATTTTTTCTCTATTTTGTCCTTATTTTGTCTCATTTTAGCGATAAATTATCGAAAAAAGCAACTAAAACGGATAATTTTTGTGAAATTTCTATTTTTCTGCTCTATTTTGCCAAAAATCTCGTCATTTTCTGGAGATGTGATCGAAAAAAGCAACGAAAACGGATAATTTTAGCGAAATTGCAATATTATTCCTCTATTTTGTCCTTATTTTGTCTCATTTTAGCGATAAATAATCGAAAAAAGCAACTTAAACGGATAATTTTTGTAAAATTTCAATTTTTCTGCTCTATTTTGCCAAAAATCTTGTCATTTTCTGGAGATCTGATCGAAAAAAGCAACGAAAACTGATAATTTTAGCGGAATTTGAATATGATTTTCCTCTAATTTGTCCTTATTTTGTCTCCTTTTAGCGATAAATGATCGAAAAAAGCAACTAAAACCGATAATTTTTGTGAAATTTCAATTTTTCTGCTCTATTTTGCCAAAAATCTCGTCATTTTCTGGAGATGTGATCGAAAAAAGCAACGAAAACGGATAATTTTAGCTGAATTTCAATATTTTTCCTCTATTTTGTCTTTATTTTGTCTCCTTTTAGCGATAAATGATCGAAAAAAGCAACGAAAACGGATAATTTTTGTGAAATTTCAATTTTTCTGCTCTATTTTGCCAAAAATCTCGTCATTTTCTGGAGATGTGATCAAAAAAAGCAACGAAAACGGATAATTTTAGCGGAATTTCAATATTTTACCTCTATTTTGTCTTTATTTTGTCTCCTTTTAGCGATAAATGATCGAAAAATGCAACTAAAACGGATAATTTTAGCGGAATTGCAATATTTTTCCTCTATTTTGTCCTTATTTTGTCTCCTTTAAGCGATAAATGATCGAAAAAAGCAACTAAAACGGATAATTTTTGTGAAATTTCAATTTTTCTGCTCTATTTTGCCTAAAATCTCGTCATTTTCTGGAGATGTGATCGAAAAAAGCAACGAAAACGGATAATTTTAGCGAAATTTCAATATTTTTCCTCTATTTTGTCCTTATTTTGTCTCATTTCAGCGATAAATGATCGAAAAAAGCAACTAAAACGTATAATTTTTGTGAAATTTCAATTTTTCAGCTCTATTTTGCCTAAAATCTCGTCATTTTCTGGAGATGTGATCGAAAAAAGCAACGAAAACGGATAATTTTAGCGGAATTTCAATATTTTTCCTCTATTTTATCTCCTTTTAGCGATAAATGATCGAAAAAAGCAACTAAAACGGATAATTTTTGTGAAATTTAAATTTTTCTGTTCTATTTTGCCAAAAATCTCGTCATTTTCTGGAGATGTGATCGAAAAAAGCAACGGAAACGGATAATTTTAGCGGAATTTCAATATTTTTCCTCTATTTTGTTTTTATTTTGTCTCCTTTTAGCGATAAATGATCGAAAAAAGCAACTAAAACGGATAATTTTTGTGAAATTTCAATTTTTTTGCTCTATTTTGCCAAAAATCTCCTCATTTTCTGGAGATGTGATCGAAAAAAGCAACGAAAACGGATATTTTTAGCGGAATTTCAATATTATTCCTCTATTTTGTCCTTATTTTTTCTCCTTTTAGCGATAAATGATCGAAAAAAGCAACTAAAACGGATAATTTTTGTGAAATTTCTATTTTTCTGCTCTATTTTGCCAAAAATCTCGTCATTTTCTGGAGATGTGATCAAAAAAAGCAACGAAAACGGATAATTTTAGCGGAATTTCAATATTTTTCCTCTATTTTGTCCTTATTTTGTCCCCTTTTAGCGATAAATGATCGAAAAAAGCAACTAAAACGGATAATTTTTTTGAAATTTCAATTTTTCTGCTCTATTTTGCCAAAAATCTCGTCATTTTCTGGAGATGTGATCGAATAAAGCAACTAAAACGGATAATTTATGTCAAATTTCAATATTTTTCTAATATTTTGCGTCATTTTAAAAATATATGATGGAAAAAAGCAACGAAAACGGATAATTTTAGTGAAATTTCAATATTTTTCCTCTATTTTGTCCTTATTTTGTCTCATTTTAGCGATAAATGATCAAAAAAAGCAACTTAAACGGATAATTTTTGTGAAATTTCAATTTTTCTGCTCTATTTTGCCAAAAATCTCGTCATTTTCTGGAGATGTAATCGAAAAAAGCAACGAAAACGGATAATTTTAGCGGAATTTCAATATTTTTCCTCTATTTTGTCCTTATTTTGTCTCCTTTTAGCGATAAATGATCGAAAAAAGCAACTTAAACGGATAATTTTTTTGAAATTTCAATTTTTCTGCTCTATTTTGCCAAAAATCTCGTCATTTTCTGGAGATGTGATCGAAAAAAGCAACGAAAACGGATAATTTTAGCGGAATTTCAATATTTTTCCTCTATTTTGTCTTTATTTTGTCTCCTTTTAGCGATAAATGATCGAAAAAAGCAACTAAAACGGATAATTTTAGCGGAATTTCAATATTCTTCCTCTATTATGTCCTTATTTTGTCTCATTTTAGCGATAAATGATCGAAAAAAGCAACTAAAACGGATAATTTTTGGGAAATTTCAATTTTTCTGCTATATTTTGCCAAAAATCTCGTCATTTTCCTGGAGATGTGATCGAAAAAAGCATCGAAAAGGGATAATTTTAGCGGAATTTCAATATTTTTCCTCTATTTTGTCCTTTTTTTTTCTCCTTTTAGCGATAAATGATCGAAAAAAGCAACTAAAACGGATAATTTTTGTGAAATTTCAATTTTTCTGCTCTATTTTGCCAAAAATCTCGTCATTTTCTGGAGATGTGATCGAAAAAAGCAACGAAAACGGATAATTTTAGCGGAATTTCAATATTTTTCCTCTATTTTGTCTTTATTTTGTCTCCTTTTAGCGATAAATGATCGAAAAAAGCAACGAAAACGGATAATTTTAGCGAAATTTCAATATTTTTCCTCTATTTTGTCTTTATTTTGTCTCATTTTAGCGATAAATGATCGAAAAAAGCAACTAAAACGGATAATTTTTGTGAAATTTCAATTTTTCTGCTCTATTTTGCCAAAAATCTCGTCATTCTCTGGAGATGTGATCGAAAAAAGCAACGAAAACGGATAATTTTAGCTAAATTTCAATATTATTCCTCTATTTTGTCCTTATTTTGTCTCATTTTAGCGATAAATAATCGAAAAAAGCAACTAAAACGGATAATTTTTGTGAAATTTCAATTTTTCTGCTCTATTTTGCCAAAAATCTCGTCATTTTCTGGAGATGTGATCGAAAAAAGCAACGAAAACGGATAATTTTAGCGGAATTTGAATATATTTTTCCTCTATTTTGTCCTTATTTTGTCCTTATTTTGTCTCCTTTTAGCGATAAATGATCGAAAAAAGCAACTAAAACGGATAATTTTTGTGAAATTTCAATTTTTCTGCTCTATTTTGCCAAAAATCTCGTCATTTTCTGGAGATGTGATCGAAAAAAGCAACGAAAACGGATAATTTTAGCGGAATTTCAATATTTTTCCTCTATTTTATCCTTATTTTGTCTACTTTTAGCGATAAATGATCGAAAAAAGCAACTAAAACGGATAATTTTTGTGAAATTTCAATTTTTCTGCTCTATTTTGCCAAAAATCTCGTCATTTTCTAGAGATGTGATCGAATAGAGCAACTAAAACGGATAATTTCTGTCAAATTTCAATATTTTTCTACTATTTTGCGTCATTTTAAAGATATATGATGGAAAAAAGCAACGAAAACGGATAATTTTAGCGGAATTTCAATATTTTTCCTCTATTTTGTCTTTATTTTGTCTCCTTTTAGCGATAAATGATCGAAAAAAGCAACGAAAACGAATAATTTTTGTGAAATTTCAATTTTTCTGCTCTATTTTGCCAAAAATCTCGTCATTTTCTGGAGATGTGATCAAAAAAAGCAACGAAAACGGATAATATTAGCGGAATTTCAATATTTTTCCTCTATTTTGTCTTTATTTTGTCTCCTTTTAGCGATAAATGATCGAAAAAAGCAACTAAAACGGATAATTTTAGCGGAATTGCAATATTTTCCTCTATTTTGTCCTTATTTTGTCTCCTTTAAGCGATAAATGATCGAAAAAAGCAACTAAAACGGATAATTTTTGTGAAATTTCAATTTTTCTGCTCTATTTTGCCTAAAATCTCGTCATTTTCTGGAGATGTGATCAAAAAAAGCAACGAAAACGGATAATTTTAGCGGAATTTCAATATTTTTCCTCTATTTTGTCCTTATTTTGTCTCCTTTTAGCGTTAAATGATCGAAAAAAGCAACTAAAACGGATAATTTTTGTGAAATTTCAATTTTTCTGCTCTATTTTGCCAGAAATCTCGTCATTTTCTGGAGATGTGATTGAATAAAGCAACTAAAACGGATAATTTCTGTCAAATTTCAATATTTTTTTACTATTTTGCGTCATTTTAAAAATATATGATGGAAAAAAGCAACGAAAACGCATAATTTTAGCGAAATTTCAATATTTTTCCTCTATTTTGTCTTTATTTTGTCTCCTTTTAGCGATAAATGATCGAAAAAAGCAACGGAAACGGATAATTTTAGCGGAATTTCAATATTTTTCCTCTATTTTGACCTTATTTTTTCTCCTTTTAGCGATAAATGATCGAAAAAAGCAACTAAAACGGATAATTTTTGTGAAATTTCAATTTTTTTGCTCTATTTTGCCAAAAATCTCGTCATTTTCTGGAGATGTGATCGAAAAAAGCATCGAAAAGGGATAATTTTAGCGGAATTTCAATATTTTTCCTCTATTTTGTCCTTTTTTTTCTCCTTTTAGCGATAAATGATCGAAAAAAGCAACTAAAACGGATAATTTTTGTGAAATTTCAATTTTTCTGCTCTATTTTGCCAAAAATCTCGTCATTTTCTGGAGATGTGATCAAAAAAAGCAACGAAAACGGATAATTTTAGCGGAATTTCAATATTTTTCCTCTATTTTGTCCTTATTTTGTCTCCTTTTAGCGATAAATGATCGAAAAAAGCAACTAAAACGGATAATTTTTGTGAAATTTCAATTTTTCTGCTCTATTTTGCCAAAAATCTCGTCATTTTCTGGTGATGTGATTGAATAAAGCAACTAAAACGGATAATTTCTGTCAAATTTCAATATTTTTTTACTATTTTGCGTCATTTTAAAAATATATGATGGAAAAAAGCAACGAAAACGGATAATTTTAGCGAAATTTCAATATTTTTCCTCTATTTTGTCCTTATTTTGTCTCATTTTAGTGATAAATGATCGAAAAAAGCAACTAAAACGGATAATTTTTGGGAAATTTCAATTTTTCTGCTCTATTTTGCCAAAAATCTCGTCATTTTCTGGAGATGTGATCGAAAATAGCAACGAAAACGGATAATTATAGCGAAATTTCAATATTTTTCCTCTATTTTGTCCTTATTTTGTATCATTTTAGCGATAAATGATCGAAAAAAGCAACGAAAACGGATAATTTTTGTGAAATTTCAATTTTTCTGCTCTATTTTGCCAAAAATCTCGTCATTTTCTGTAGATGTGATGGAAAAAAGCAACGAAAACGGATAATTTTAAGGAAATTTCAATATTTTTCCTCTATTTTGTCCTTATTTTGTCTCATTTTAGCGATAAATGATCAAAAAAAGCAACTAAAACGGATAATTTTTGTGAAATTTCAATTTTTCTGCTCTATTTTGCCTAAAATCTCGTCATTTTCTGGAGATGTGATCGAAAAAAGCAACGAAAATGGATAATTTTAGCGGAATTTCAATATTTTTCCTCTATTTTGTCCTTATTTTGTCTCCTTTTAGCGATAAATGATCGAAAAAAGCAACTAAAACGGATTATTTTTGTGAAATTTCAATTTTTTTGCTCTATTTTGCCAAAAATCTCGTC
Organism: Sympetrum striolatum; assembly: GCA_947579665.1. NCBI lineage: Eukaryota > Metazoa > Arthropoda > Insecta > Odonata > Libellulidae > Sympetrum > Sympetrum striolatum. The sequence goes on along the minus strand of OX388345.1, from coordinate 105,291,867 downwards.
ATTTTCTGGAGATGTGATCGAAAAAAGAAACGAAAACGGATAATTTTAGCGGAATTTCAATATTTTTCCTCTATTTTGTCCTTATTTTTTCTCCTTTTAGCGATAAATGATCGAAAAAAGCAACTAAACCGGATAATTTTTGTGAAATTTCAATTTTTCTGCTCTATTTTGCCAAAAATCTCGTCATTTTCTGGAGATGTGATCAAAAAAAGCAACGAAAACGGATAATTTTAGCGGAATTTCAATATTTTACCTCTATTTTGTCCTTATTTTGTCTCCTTTTAGTGATAAATGATCGAAAAAAGCAACTAAAACGGATAATTTTTGTGAAATTTCAATTTTTCTGCTCTATTTTGCCAAAAATCTCGTCATTTTCTGGAGATGTGATTGAATAAAGCAACTAAAACGGATAATTTCTGTCAAATTTCAATATTTTTCTACTATTTTGCGTCATTTTAAAAATATATGATGGAAAAAAGCAACGAAAACGGATAATTTTAGCGAAATTTCAATATTTTTCCTCTATTTTGTCCTTATTTTGTCTCATTTTATCGATACATGATCGAAAAAAGCAACTAAAACGGATAATTTTTGTGAAATTTCAATTTTTCTGCTCTATTTTGCCTAAAATCTCGTCATTTTCTGGAGATGTGATCGAAAAAAGCAACGAAAACGGATAATTTTAGCGGAATTTCAATATTTTTCCTCTATTTTGTCCTTATTTTGTCTCCTTTTAGCGATAAATGATCGAAAAAAGCAACTAAAACGGATAATTTTTGTGAAAGTTCAATTTTTCTGCTCTATTTTGCCAAAAATCTCGTCATTTTCTGGAGATGTGATCGAAAAAAGCAACGAAAACGGTTAATTTTAGCGGAATTTCAATATTTTTCCTCTATTTTGTCCTTATTTTGTCTCCTTTTAGCGATAAATGATCGAAAAAAGCAACTAAAACGGATAATTTTTGTGAAAGTTCAATTTTTCTGCTCTATTTTGCCAAAAATCTCGTCATTTTCTGGAGATGTGATCGAAAAAAGCAACGAAAACGGATAATTTTAGCGGAATTTCAATATTTTTCCTCTATTTTGTCCTTATTTTGTCTCCTTTTAGCGATAAATGATCGAAAAAAGCAACGAAAACGGATAATTTTTGTGAAATTTCAATTTTTCTGCTCTATTTTGCCAAAAATCTCGTCATTTTCTGGAGATGTGATCAAAAAAAGCCTCGAAAACGGATAATTTTAGCGGAATTTCAATATTTTTCCTCTATTTTGTCTTTATTTTGTCTCCTTTTAGCGATAAATGATCGAAAAAAGCAACTAAAACGGATAAATTTAGCGGAATTGCATTATTTTTCCTCTATTTTGTCCTTGTTTTGTCTCATTTCAGCGATAAATGATCGAAAAAAGCAACTAAAACGTATAATTTTTGTGAAATTTCAATTTTTCTGCTCTATTTTGCCTAAAATCTCGTCATTTTCTGGAGATGTGATCGGAAAAGCAACGAAAACGGATAATTTTAGTTGAATTTCAATATTTTTCCTCTATTTTGTCCTTATTTTGTGTCCTTTTAGCGATAAATGATAGAAAAAAGCAACTAAAACGGATAATTTTTGTGAAATTTCAATTTTTCTGCTCTATTTTGCCAAAAATCTCGTCATTTTCTGGAGATGTGATCGAAAAAAGCAACGGAAACGGATAATTTTAGCGGAATTTCAATATTTTTCCTCTATTTTGTCCTTATTTTGTCTCCTTTTAGCGATAAATGATCGAAAAAAGCAACTAAAACGGATAATTTTTGTGAAATTTCAATTTTTCTGCTCTATTTTTCCAAAAATCTCGTCATTTTCTGGAGATGTGATCGAAAAAAGCAACGAAAACGGATAATTTTAGCGGAATTTCAATATTTTTCCTCTATTTTGTCCTTATTTTGTCTCCTTTTAGCGATAAATGATCGAAAAAAGCAACTAAAACGGATAATTTTTGTGAAATTTCAATTTTTCTGCTCTATTTTGCCAAAAATCTCGTCATTTTCTGGAGATGTGATCGAATAAAGCAACTAAAACGGATAATTTCTGTCAAATTTCAATATTCTTCTACTATTTTGCGTCATTTTAAAAATATATGATGGAAAAAAGCAACGAAAACGGATAATTTTAGCGAAATTTCAATATTTTTCTTCTATTTTGTCCTTATTTTGACTCATTTTAGCGATAGATGATCAAAAAAAGCAACTTAAACGGATAATTTTTTTGAAATTTCAATTTTTCTGCTCTATTTTGCCTAAAATCTCGTCATTTTCTGGAGATGTGATCGAAAAAAGCAACGAAAACGGATAATTTTAGCGGAATTTCAATATTTTTCCTCTATTTTGTCCTTATTTTGGCTCCTTTTAGCGATAAATGATCGAAAAAAGCAACTAAAACGGATAATTTTTGTGAAAGTTAAATTTTTCTGCTCTATTTTGCCAAAAATCTCGTCATTTTCTGGAGATGTGATCGAAAAAAGCAACGAAAACGGTTAATTTTAGCGGAATTTCAATATTTTTCCTCTATTTTGTCCTTATTTTGTCTCCTTTTAGCGATAAATGATCGAAAAAAGCAACTTAAACGGATAATTTTTGTGAAATTTCAATTTTTCTGCTCTATTTTGCCAAAAATCTCGTCATTTTCTGGAGATGTGATCGAAAAAAGCAACGAAAACGGATAATTTCAGTGGAATTTCAATATTTTTCCTCTATTTTGTCCTTATTTTGTCTCGTTTTAGCGATAAATGATCAAAAAAAGCAACTAAAACGGATAATTTTTGTGTAATTTCAATTTTTCTGCTCTATTTTGCCAAAAATCTTGTCATTTTCTGGAGATGTGATTGAATAAAGCAACTAAAACGGATAATTTCTGTCAAATTTCAATATTTTTCTACTATTTTGCGTCATTTTAAAAATATATGATGGAAAAAAGCAACTAAAACGGATAATTTTAGCGAAATTTCAATATTTTTCCTCTATTTTGTCCTTATTTTGTCTCATTTTAGCAATAAATGATCAAAAAAAGCAACTAAAACGGATAATTTTTGTGAAATTTCAATTTTTCTGCTCTATTTTGCCTAAAATCTCGTCATTTTCTAGAGATGTGATCGAAAAAAGCAACGAAAACGGATAATTTTAGCGGAATTTCAATATTTTTCCTCTATTTTGTCCTTATTTTGTCTCCTTTTTGCGATAAATGATCGAAGAAAGCAACTAAAACGGATAATTTTTGTGAAAGTTCAATTTTTCTGCTCTATTTTTTCAAAAATCTCGTCATTTTCTGGAGATGTGATCGAAAAAAGCAACGAAAACAGTTAATTTTAGCGGAATTTCAATATTTTTCCTCTATTTTGTCCTTATTTTGTCTCCTTTTAGCGATAAATGATCGAAAAAAGCAACTAAAACGGATAATTTTTGTGAAATTTCAATTTTTCTGCTCTATTTTGCCTAAAATCTCGACATTTTCTGGAGATGTGTTCGAAAAAAGCAACGAAAACGGATAATTTTAGCGAAATTTCAATATTTTTCCTCTATTTTGTCCTTATTTTGTCTCATTTCAGCGATAAATGATCAAAAAAAGCAACTAAAACGGATAATTTTTGTGAAATTTCAATTTTTCTGCTCTATTTTGCCTAAAATGTCGTCATTTTCTGGAGATGTGATCGAAAAAAGCAACGAAAACGGATAATTTTAGCGGAATTTCAATATTTTTCCTCTATTTTGTCTTTATTTTGTCTCCTTTTAGCGATAAATGATCGAAAAAAGCAACGAAAACGGATAATTTTTGTGAAATTTCAATTTTTCTGCTCTATTTTGCCAAAAATCTCGTCATTTTCTGGAGATGTGATCAAAAAAAGCAACGAAAACGGATAATTTTAGCGGAATTTCAATATTTTTCCTCTATTTTGTCTTTATTTTGTCTCCTTTTAGCGATAAATGATCGAAAAAAGCAACTAAAACGGATAATTTTAGCGGAATTTCAATATTTTTCCTCTATTTTGTCCTTATTTTGTCTCCTTTAAGCGATAAATGATCGAAAAAAGCAAATAAAACCGATAATTTTAGCCGAATTTCAATATGTTTCCTCTATTTTGTCTTTATTTTGTCTCCTTTTAGTGATAAATGATCGAAAAAGCAACGAAAACGGATAATTTTAGCGGAATTTCAATATTTTTCCTCTATTTTGTCCTTATTATGTCTCATTTTAGCGATAAATGATCGAAAAAAGCAACTAAAACGGATAATTTTTGTGAAATTTCAATTTTTCTGCTCTATTTTGCTAAAAATCTCGTCATTTTCTGGAGATGTGATCAAAAAAAGCAACGAAAACGGATAATTTTAGCGAAATTTCAATATTTTTTCTCTATTTTGTCCTTATTTTGTCGCATTTTAGCGATAAATAATCGAAAAAAGCAACTAAAACGGATAATTTTTGTGAAATTTCAATTTTTCTGCTCTATTTTGCCCAATTCTCGTCATTTTCTGGAGATGTGATCGAAAAAAGCAACGAAAACGGATAATTTTAGCGGAATTTCAATATTTTTCCTCTATTTTGTCCTTATTTTTTCTCCTTTTAGCGATAAATGATCGAAAAAAGCAACTAAACCGGATAATATTTGTGAAATTTCAATTTTTCTGCTCTATTTTGCCAAAAATCTCGTCATTTTCTGGAGATGTGATCAAAAAAAGCAACGAAAACGGATAATTTTAGCGGAATTTCAATATTTTACCTCTATTTTGTCCTTATTTTGTCTCCTTTTAGTGATAAATGATCGAAAAAAGCAACTAAAACGGATAATTTTTGTGAAATTTCAATTTTTCTGCTCTATTTTGCCAAAAATCTCGTCATTTTCTGGAGATGTGATTGAATAAAGCAACTAAAACGGATAATTTCTGTCAAATTTCAATATTTTTCTACTATTTTGCGTCATTTTAAAAATATATGATGGAAAAAAGCAACGAAAACGGATAATTTTAGCGAAATTTCAATATTTTTCCTCTATTTTGTCCTTATTTTGTCTCATTTTATCGATAAATGATCAAAAAAAGCAACTAAAACGGATAATTTTTGTGAAATTTCAATTTTTCTGCTCTATTTTGCCTAAAATCTCGTCATTTTCTGGAGATGTGATCGAAAAAAGCAACGAAAACGGATAATTTTAGCGGAATTTCAATATTTTTCCTCTATTTTGTCCTTATTTTGTCTCCTTTTAGCGATAAATGATCGAAAAAAGCAACTAAAACGGATAATTTTTGTGAAAGTTCAATTTTTCTGCTCTATTTTGCCAAAAATCTCGTCATTTTCTGGAGATGTGATCGAAACAAGCAACGAAAACGGTTAATTTTAGCGGAATTTCAATATTTTTCCTCTATTTTGTCCTTATTTTGTCTCCTTTTAGCGATAAATGATCGAAAAAAGCAACTAAAACGGATAATTTTTGTGAAATTTCAATTTTTCAGCTCTATTTTGCCAAAAATCTCGTCATTTTCTGGAGATGTGATCGAAAAAAGCAACGGAAACGGATAATTTTAGCGGAATTTCAATATTTTTCCTCTATTTTGTCCTTATTTTGTCTCCTTTTAGCGATAAATGATCGAAAAAAACAACTAAAACGGATAATTTTTGTGAAATCTCAATTTTTTTGCTCTATTTTGCCAAAAATCTCGTCATTTTCTGGAGATGTGATCGAAAAAAGCAACGAAAACGGATAATTTTAGCGGAATTTCAATATTTTTCCTCTATTTTGTCCTTATTTTTTCTCCTTTTAGCGATAAATGATCGAAAAAAGCAACTAAAACGGATAATTTTTGTGAAATTTCAATTTCTCTGCTCTATTTTGCCAAAAATCTCGTCATTTTCTGGAGATGTGATCAAAAAAAGCAACGAAAACGGATAATTTTAGCGGAATTTCAATATTTTTCCTCTATTTTGTCCTTATTTTGTCTCCTATTAGCGATAAATGATCGAAAAAAGCAACTAAAACGGATAATTTTTGTGAAATTTCAATTTTTCTGCTCTATTTTGCCAAAAATCTCGTCATTTTCTGGAGATGTGATTGAATAAAGCAACTAAAACGGAAAATTTCTGTCAAATTTCAATATTTTTCTACTATTTTGCGTCATTTTAAAAATATATGATGGAAAAAAGCAACGAAAACGGATAATTTTAGCGAAATTTCAATATTTTTCCTCTATTTTGTCCTTATTTTGTCGCATTTTAGCGATAAATGATCAAAAAAAGCAACTAAAACGGATAATTTTTGTAAAATTTCAATTTTTCTGCTCTATTTTGCCTAAAATCTCGTCATTTTCTGGAGATGTGATCGAAAAAAGCAACGAAAACGGATAATTTTAGCGGAATTTCAATATTTTTCCTCTATTTTGTCCTTATTTTGTCTCCTTTTAGCGATAAATGATCGAATTAAGCAACTAAAACGGATAATTTTTGTGAAAGTTCAATTTTTCTGCTCTATTTTGCCAAAAATCTCGTCATTTTCTGGAGATGTGATCGAAAAAAGCAACGAAAACGGATAATTTTAGCGGAATTTCAATATTTTTCCTCTATTTTGTCCTTATTTTGTCTCCTTTTAGCGATAAATGATCGAATTAAGCAACTAAAACGGATAATTTTTGTGAAAGTTCAATTTTTCTGCTCTATTTTGCCAAAAATCTCGTCATTTTCTGGAGATGTGATCGAAAAAAGCAACGATAACGGTTAATTTTAGCGGAATTTCAATATTTTTCCTCTATTTTGTCCTTATTTTGTCTCCTTTTAGCGATAAATGATCGAGAAAGGCAACTAAAACGGATAATTTTTGTGAAATTTCAATTTTTCTGCTCTATTTTGCCAAAAATCTCGTCATTTTCTGGAGATGTGAACGAAAAAAGCAACGAAAACGGATAATTTTAGCGGAATTTCAATATTTTTCCTCTATTTTGTCCTTATTTTGTCTCCTTTTAGCGATAAATGATCGAAAAAAGCAACGAAAACGGATAATTTTTGTGAAATTTCAATTTTTCTGCTCTATTTTGCCAAAAATCTCGTCATTTTCTGGAGATGTGATCGAAAAAAGCAACGAAAACGGATAATTTTAGCGGAATTTCAATATTTTTCCTCTATTTTGTCTTTATTTTGTCTCCTTTTAGCGATAAATGATCGAAAAAAGCAACTAAAACGGATAATTTTAGCGGAATTGCAGTATTTTTCCTCTATTTTGTCCTTATTTTGTCTCATTTCAGCGATAAATGATCGAAAAAAGCAACTAAAACGTATAATTTTTGTGAAATTTCAATTTTTCTGCTCTATTTTGCCTAAAATCTCGTCATTTTCTGGAGATGTGATCGGAAAAAGCAACGAAAACGGATAATTTTTAGTTGAATTTCAATATTTTTCCTCTATTTTGTCCTTATTTTGTGTCCTTTTAGCGATAAATGATCGAAAAAAGCAACTAAAACGGATAATTTTTGTGAAATTTCAATTTTTCTGCTCTATTTTGCCAAAAATCTCGTCATTTTCTGGAGATGTGATCGAAAAAAGCAACGGAAACGGATAATTTTAGCGGAATTTCAATATTTTTCCTCTATTTTGTCCTTATTTTGTCTCCTTTTAGCGATAAATGATCGAAAAAAGCAACTAAAACGGATAATTTTTGTGAAATTTCAATTTTTCTGCTCTATTTTTCCAAAAATCTCGTCATTTTCTGGAGATGTGATCGAAAAAAGCAACGAAAACGGATAATTTTAGCGGAATTTCAATATTTTTCCTCTATTTTGTCCTTATTTTGTCTCCTTTTAGCGATAAATGATCGAAAAAATCAACTAAAACGGATAATTTTTGTGAAATTTCAGTTTTTCTGCTCTATTTTGCCAAAAATCTCGTCATTTTCTGGAGATGTGATCGAATAAAGCAACTAAAACGGATAATTTCTGTCAAATTTCAATATTTTTCTACTATTTTGCGTCATTTTAAAAATATATGATGGAAAAAAGCAACGAAAACGGATAATTTTAGCGAAATTTCAATATTTTTCCTCTATTTTGTCCTTATTTTGACTCATTTTAGCGATAGATGATCAAAAAAAGCAACTTAAACGGATAATTTTTGTGAAATTTCAATTTTTCTGCTCTATTTTGCCTAAAATCTCGTCATTTTCTGGAGATGTGATCGAAAAAAGCAACGAAAACGGATAATTTTAGCGGAATTTCAATATTTTTCCTCTATTTTGTCCTTATTTTGTCTCCTTTTAGCGATAAATGATCGAAAAAAGCAACTAAAACGGATAATTTTTGTGAAAGTTAAATTTTTCTGCTCTATTTTGCCAAAAATCTCGTCATTTTCTGGAGATGTGATCGAAAAAAGCAACGAAAACGGTTAATTTTAGCGGAATTTCAATATTTTTCCTCTATTTTGTCCTTATTTTGTCTCCTTTTAGCGATAAATGATCGAGAAAGGCAACTAAAACGGATAATTTTTGTGAAATTTCAATTTTTCTGCTCTATTTTGCCAAAAATCTCGTCATTTTCTGGAGATGTGATCGAAAAAAGCAACGAAAACGGATAATTTCAGTGGAATTTCAATATTTTTCCTCTATTTTGTCCTTATTTAGTCTCGTTTTAGCGATAAATGATCGAAAAAAGCAACTAAAACGGATAATTTTTGTGAAATTTCAATTTTTCTGCTCTATTTTGCCAAAAATCTCGTCATTTTCTGGAGATGTGATTGAATAAAGCAACTAAAACGGATAATTTCTGTCAAATTTCAATATTTTTCTACTATTTTGCGTCATTTTAAAAATATATGATGGAAAAAAGCAACTAAAACGGACAATTTTAGCGAAATTTCAATATTTTTCCTCTATTTTGTCCTTATTTAGTCTCGTTTTAGCGATAAATGATCAAAAAAAGCAACTAAAACGGATAATTTTTGTGAAATTTCAATTTTTCTGCTCTATTTTGCCTAAAATCTCGTCATTTTCTAGAGATGTGATCGAAAAAAGCAACGAAAACGGATAATTTTAGCGGAATTTCAATATTTTTCCTCTATTTTGTCCTTATTTTGTCTCCTTTTAGCGATAAATGATCGAAGAAAGCAACTAAAACGGATAATTTTTGTGAAAGTTCAATTTTTCTGCTCTATTTTTTCAAAAATCTCGTCATTTTCTGGAGATGTGATCGAAAAAGGCAACGAAAACAGTTAATTTTAGCGGAATTTCAATATTTTTCCTCTATTTTGTCCTTATTTTGTCTCCTTTTAGCGATAAATGATCGAAAAAAGCAACTAAAACGGATAATTTTTGTGAAATTTCAATTTTTCTGCTCTATTTTGCCTAAAATCTCGACATTTTCTGGAGATGTGTTCGAAAAAAGCAACGAAAACGGATAATTTTAGCGAAATTTCAATATTTTTCCTCTATTTTGTCCTTATTTTGTCTCATTTCAGCGATAAATGATCAAAAAAAGCAACTAAAACGGATAATTTTTGTGAAATTTCAATTTTTCTGCTCTATTTTGCCTAAAATCTCGTCATTTTCTGGAGATGTGATCGAAAAAAGCAACGAAAACGGATAATTTTAGCGGAATTTCAATATTTTTCCTCTATTTTGTCTTTATTTTGTCTCCTTTTAGCGATAAATGATCGAAAAAAGCAACTAAAACGGATAATTTTAGCGGAATTTCAATATTTTTCCTCTATTTTGTCCTTATTTTGTCTCCTTTAAGCGATAAATGATCGAAAAAAGCAAATAAAACCGATAATTTTAGCGGAAAATCAATATGTTTCCTCTATTTTGTCTTTATTTTGTCTCCTTTTAGTGATAAATGATCGAAAAAAGCAACGAAAACGGATAATTTTAGCGGAATTTCAATATTTTTCCTCTATTTTGTCCTTATTATGTCTCATTTTAGCGATAAATGATCGAAAAAAGCAACTAAAACGGATAATTTTTGTGAAATTTCAATTTTTCTGCTCTATTTTGCCAAAAATCTCGTCATTTTCTGGAGATGTGATCAAAAAAAGCAACGAAAACGGATAATTTTAGCGAAATTTCAATATTTTTTCTCTATTTCGTCCTTATTTTGTCTCATTTTAGCGATAAATAATCGAAAAAAGCAACTAAAACGGATAATTTTTGTGTAATTTCAATTTTTCTGCTCTATTTTGCCCAATTCTCGTCATTTTCTGGAGATGTGATCGAAAAAAGCAACGAAAACGGATAATTTTAGCGAAATTTGAATATATTCTTCCTCTATTTTGTCCTTATTTTGTCTCCTTTTAGCGATAAATGATCGAAAAAAGCAACTAAAACGGATAATTTTTGTGAAATTTCAATTTTTCTGCTCTATTTTGCCTAAAATCTCGTCATTTTCTGGAGATGTGATCGAAAAAAGCAACGAAAACGGATAATTTTAGCGGAATTTCAATATTTTTCCTCTATTTTGTCTTTATTTTGGCTCCTTTTAGCGATAAATGATCGAAAAAAGCAACTAAAACGGATAATTTTTGTGAAAGTTAAATTTTTCTGCTCTATTTTGCCAAAAATCTCGTCATTTTCTGGAGATGTGATCGAAAAAAGCAACGAAAACGGTTAATTTTAGCGGAATTTCAATATTTTTCTTCTATTTTGTCCTTATTTTGTCTCCTTTTAGCGATAAATGATCGAAAAAAGCAACTAAAACGGATAATTTTTGTGAAATTTCAATTTTTCTGCTCTATTTTGCCAAAAATCTCATCATTTTCTGGAGATGTGATCGAAAAAAGCAACAAAAAACGGATAATTTTAGCGGAATTTCAATATTTTTCCTCTATTTTGTCCTTATTTTGTCTCCTTTTAGCGATAAATGATCGAAAAAAGCAACTAAAATGGATAATTTTTGGGAAATATCGATTTTTCTGCTCTATTTTGCCAAAAATCTCGTCATTTTCTGCAGATGTGATCGAAAAAAGCAACGAAAACGGATAATTTTAGCGGAATTTCAATATTTTCCTCTATTTTGTCCTTATTTTGTCTCCTTTTAGCGATAAATGATCGAAAAAAGCAACTAAAACGGATAATTTTTGAGAAATTTCATTTTTTCTGCTCTATTTTGCCGAAAATCTCGTCATTTTCTGGAGATGTGATCGAATAAAGCAACTAAAACGGATAATTTCTGTCAAATTTCAATATTTTTCTACTATTTTGCGTCATTTTAAAAATATATGACGGAAAAAAGCAACGAAAACGGATAATTTTAGCGAAATTTCAATATTTTTCCTCTATTTTGTCCTTATTTTGTCTCCTTTAAGCGATAAATGATCAAAAAAAGCAACGAAAACGGATAATTTTAGCGGAATTTCAATATTTTTCCTCTATTTTGTCCTTATTTTGTCTCATTTTAGCGATAAATGATCGAAAAAAGCAACTAAAACGGATAATTTTTGGGAAATTTCAATTTTTCTGCTCTATTTTGCCAAAAATCTCGTCATTTTCTGTAGATGTGATCGGAAAAAGCAACGAAAACGGATAACTTTAGCGGAATTTCAATATTTTTCCTCTATTTTGTCCTTATTTTGTCTCCTTTTAGCGATAAATGATCGAATAAAGCAACGAAAACGGATAATTTTAGCGGAATTTCATTATTATTCCTCTATTTTGTCCTTATTTTGTCTCCTTTTAGCGATAAATGATCGAAAAAAGCAACGAAAACGGATAATTTTTGTGAAATTTCAATTTTTCTGCTCTATTTTGCCAAAAATCTCGTCATTTTCTGGAGATGTGATCGGAAAAAGCAACGAAAACGGATAATTTTAGCGGAATTTCAATATTTTTCCTCTATTTTGTCCTTATTTTGTCTCCTTTTAGCGATAAATGATCATAAAAAGCAACGAAAACGGATAATTTTTGTGAAATTTCAATTTTTCTGCTCCACTTTGCCAAAAATCTCGTCATTTTCTGGAGATGTGATCAAAAAAACAACGAAAACGGATAATTTTAAGGAATTTCAATATTTTTCCTCTATTTTGTCTTTATTTTGTCTCCTTTTAGCGATAAATGATCGAAAAAAGCAACTAAAACGGATAATTTTAGCGGAATTTCAATATTTTTCCTCTATTTTGTCCTTATTATGTCTCCTTTAAGCGATAAATGATCGAAAAAAGGAACGAAAACGGATAATTTTAGCGGAATTTCATTATTTTTCCTCTATTTTGTCTTTATTTTGTCTCCTTTTAGCGATAAATGATCGAAAAAAGCAACGAAAACGGATAATTTTAGCGGAATTTCGATATTTTTCCTCTATTTTGTCTTTATTTTGTCTCCTATTAGCGATAAATAATCGAAAAAAGCAACGAAAACGGATAATGTTAGCGAAATTTCAATATTTTTCCTCTATTTTGTCCTTATTTTGTCTCATTTTAGCGATAAATGATCGAAAAAAGCAACTTAAACGGATAATTTTTGTGAAATTTCAATTTTTCTGCTCTATTTTGCCAAATATCTCGTCATTTTCTGGAGATGTGATCGAAAAAAGCAACGAAAACGGATAATTTTAGCAAAATTTCAATATTTTTCCTCTATTTTGTCCTTATTTTGTCTCATTTTAGCGATAAATGATCGAAAAAAGCAACTAAAACGGATAATTTTTGTGAAATTTCAATTTCTCTGCTCTATTTTGCCAAAAATCTCGTCATTTTCTGGAGATGTGATCAAAAAAAGCAACGAAAACGGATAATTTTAGCGGAATTTCAATATTTTTCCTCTATTTTGTCCTTATTTTGTCTCCTTTTAGCGATAAATGATCGAAAAAAGCATTTAAAACGGATAATTTTTGTGAAATTTCAATTTTTCTGCTCTATTTTGCCAAAAATCTCGTCATTTTCTGGAGATGTGATTGAATAAAGCAACTAAAACGGAAAATTTCTGTCAAATTTCAATATTTTTCTACTATTTTGCGTCATTTTAAAAATATATGATGGAAAAAAGCAACGAAAACGGATAATTTTAGCGAAATTTCAATATTTTTCCTCTATTTTGTCCTTATTTTGTCTCATTTTAGCGATAAATGATCAAAAAAAGCAACTAAAACGGATAATTTTTGTGAAATTTCAATTTTTCTGCTCTATTTTGCCTAAAATCTCGTCATTTTCTGGAGATGTGATCGAAAAAAGCAACGAAAACGGATAATTTTAGCGGAATTTCAATATTTTTCCTCTATTTTGTCCTTATTTTGTCTCCTTTTAGCGATAAATGATCGAATTAAGCAACTAAAACGGATAATTTTTGTGAAAGTTCAATTTTTCTGCTCTATTTTGCCAAAAATATCGTCATTTTCTGAAGATGTGATCGAAAAAAGCAACGAAAACGGTTAATTTTAGCGGAATTTCAATATTTTTCCTCTATTTTGTCCTTATTTTGTCTCCTTTTAGCGATAAATGATCGAGAAAGGCAACTAAAACGGATAATTTTTGTGAAATTTCAATTTTTCTGCTCTATTTTGCCAAAAATCTCGTCATTTTCTGGAGATGTGAACGAAAAAAGCAACGAAAACGGATAATTTTAGCGGAATTTCAATATTTTTCCTCTATTTTGTCTTTATTTTGTCTCCTTTTAGCGATAAATGATCGAAAAAAGCAACTAAAACGGATAATTTTAGCGGAATTGCAGTATTTTTCCTCTATTTTGTCCTTATTTTGTCTCATTTCAGCGATAAATGATCGAAAAAAGCAACTAAAACGTATAATTTTTGTGAAATTTCAATTTTTCTGCTCTATTTTGCCTAAAATCTCGTCATTTTCTGGAGATGTGATCGGAAAAAGCAACGAAAACGGATAATTTTAGTTGAATTTCAATATTTTTCCTCTATTTTGTGTCCTTTTAGCGATAAATGATCGAAAAAAGCAACTAAAACGGATAATTTTTGTGAAATTTCAATTTTTCTGCTCTATTTTGCCAAAAATCTCGTCATTTTCTGGAGATGTGATCGAAAAAAGCAACGGAAACGGATAATTTTAGCGGAATTTCAATATTTTTCCTCTATTTTGTCCTTATTTTGTCTCCTTTTAGCGATAAATGATCGAAAAAAGCAACTAAAACGGATAATTTTTGTGAAATTTCAATTTTTCTGCTCTATTTTTCCAAAAATCTCGTCATTTTCTGGAGATGTGATCGAAAAAAGCAACGAAAACGGATAATTTTAGCGGAATTTCAATATTTTTCCTCTATTTTGTCCTTATTTTGTCTCCTTTTAGCGATAAATGATCGAAAAAATCAACTAAAACGGATAATTTTTGTGAAATTTCAGTTTTTCTGCTCTATTTTGCCAAAAATCTCGTCATTTTCTGGAGATGTGATCGAATAAAGCAACTAAAACGGATAATTTCAGTCAAATTTCAATATTTTTCTACTATTTTGCGTCATTTTAAAAATATATGATGGAAAAAAGCAACGAAAACGGATAATTTTAGGGAAATTTCAATATTTTTCCTCTATTTTGTCCTTATTTTGACTCATTTTAGCGATAGATGATCAAAAAAAGCAACTTAAACGGATAATTTTTGTGAAATTTCAATTTTTCTGCTCTATTTTGCCTAAAATCTCGTCATTTTCTGGAGATGTGATCGAAAAAAGCAACGAAAACGGATAATTTTAGCGGAATTTCAATATTTTTCCTCTATTTTGTCCTTATTTTGGCTCCTTTTAGCGATAAATGATCGAAAAAAGCAACTAAAACGGATAATTTTTGTGAAAGATAAATTTTTCTGCTCTATTTTGCCAAAAATCTCGTCATTTTCTGGAGATGTGATCGAAAAAAGCAACGAAAACGGTTAATTTTAGCGGAATTTCAATATTTTTCCTCTATTTTGTCCTTATTTTGTCTCCTTTTAGCTATAAATGAACGAAAAAAGCAACAAAAACGGATAATTTTTGTGAAATTTCAATTTTTCTGCTCTATTTTGCCAAAAATCTCGTCATTTTCTGGAGATGTGATCGAAAAAAGCAACGAAAACGGATAATTTCAGTGGAATTTCAATATTTTTCCTCTATTTTGTCCTTATTTAGTCTCGTTTTAGCGATAAATGATCGAAAAAAGCAACTAAAACGGATAATTTTTGTGAAATTTCTATTTTTCTGCTCTATTTTGCCAAAAATCTCGTCATTTTCTGGAGATGTGATTGAATAAAGCAACTAAAACGGATAATTTCTGTCAAATTTCAATATTTTTCTACTATTTTGCGTCATTTTAAAAATATATGATGGAAAAAAGCAACTAAAACGGATAATTTTAGCGAAATTTCAATATTTTTCCTCTATTTTGTCCTTACTTTGTCTCATTTTAGCGATAAATGATCAAAAAAAGCAACTAAAACGGATAATTTTTGTGAAATTTCAATTTTTCTGCTCTATTTTGCCTAAAATCTCGTCATTTTCTAGAGATGTGATCGAAAAAAGCAACGAAAACGGATAATTTTAGCGGAATTTCAATATTTTTCCTCTATTTTGTCCTTATTTTTTCTCCTTTTAGCGATAAATGATCGAAGAAAGCAACTAAAACGGATAATTTTTGTGAAAGTTCAATTTTTCTGCTCTATTTTTTCAAAAATCTCGTCATTTTCTGGAGATGTGATCGAAAAAAGCAACGAAAACAGTTAATTTTAGCGGAATTTCAATATTTTTCCTCTATTTTGTCCTTATTTTGTCTCCTTTTAGCGATAAATGATCGAAAAAAGCAACTAAAACGGATAATTTTTGTGAAATTTCAATTTTTCTGCTCTATTTTGCCTAAAATCTCGACATTTTCTGGAGATGTGTTCGAAAAAAGCAACGAAAACGGATAATTTTAGCGAAATTTCAATATTTTTCCTCTATTTTGTCCTTATTTTGTCTCATTTCAGCGATAAATGATCAAAAAAAGCAACTAAAACGGATAATTTTTGTGAAATTTCAATTTTTCTGCTCTATTTTGTCTAAAATCTCGTCATTTTCTGGAGATGTGATCGAAAAAAGCAACGAAAACGGATAATTTTAGCGGAATTTCAATATTTTTCCTCTATTTTGTCTTTATTTTGTCTCCTTTTAGCGATAAATGATCGAAAAAAGCAACTAAAACGGATAATTTTAGCGGAATTTCAATATTTTTCCTCTATTTTGTCCTTATTTTGTCTCCTTTAAGCGATAAATGATCGAAAAAAGCAAATAAAACCGATAATTTTAGCGGAATTTCAATATGTTTCCTCTATTTTGTCTTTATTTTGTCTCCTTTTAGTGATAAATGATCGAAAAAAGCAACGAAAACGGATAATTTTAGCGGAATTTCAATATTTTTCCTCTATTTTGTCCTTATTATGTCTCATTTTAGCGATAAATGATCGAAAAAAGCAACTAAAACGGATAATTTTTGTGAAATTTCAATTTTTCTGCTCTATTTTGCCAAAAATCTCGTCATTTTCTGGAGATGTGATCAAAAAAAGCAACGAAAACGGATAATTTTAGCGAAATTTCAATATTTTTTCTCTATTTTGTCCTTATTTTGTCTCATTTTAGCGATAAATAATCGAAAAAAGCAACTAAAACGGATAATTTTTGTGTAATTTCAATTTTTCTGCTCTATTTTGCCCAATTCTCGTCATTTTCTGGAGATGTGATCGAAAAAAGCAACAAAAACGGATAATTTTAGCGAAATTTGAATATATTCTTCCTCTATTTTGTCCTTATTTTGTCTCCTTTTAGCGATAAATGATCGAAAAAAGCAACTAAAACGGATAATTTTTGTGAAATTTCAATTTTTCTGCTCTATTTTGCCTAAAATCTCGTCATTTTCTGGAGATGTGATCGAAAAAAGCAACGAAAACGGATAATTTTAGCGGAATTTCAATATTTTTCCTCTATTTTGTCTTTATTTTGGCTCCTTTTAGCGATAAATGATCGAAAAAAGCAACTAAAACGGATAATTTTTGTGAAAGTTAAATTTTTCTGCTCTATTTTGCCAAAAATCTCGTCATTTTCTGGAGATGTGATCGAAAAAAGCAACGAAAACGGTTAATTTTAGCGGAATTTCAATATTTTTCTTCTATTTTGTCCTTATTTTGTCTCCTTTTAGCGATAAATGATCGAAAAAAGCAACTAAAACGGATAATTTTTGTGAAATTTCAATTTTTCTGCTCTATTTTGCCAAAAATCTCGTCATTTTCTGTAGATGTGATCGGAAAAAGCAACGAAAACGGATAACTTTAGCGGAATTTCAATATTTTTCCTCTATTTTGTCCTTATTTTGTCTCCTTTTAGCGATAAATGATCGAATAAAGCAACGAAAACGGATAATTTTAGCGGAATTTCATTATTATTCCTCTATTTTGTCCTTATTTTGTCTCCTTTTAGCGATAAATGATCGAAAAAAGCAACGAAAACGGATAATTTTTGTGAAATTTCAATTTTTCTGCTCTATTTTGCCAAAAATCTCGTCATTTTCTGGAGATGTGATCGGAAAAAGCAACGAAAACGGATAATTTTAGCGGAATTTCAATATTTTTCCTCTATTTTGTCCTTATTTTGTCTCCTTTTAGCGATAAATGATCATAAAAAGCAACGAAAACGGATAATTTTTGTGAAATTTCAATTTTTCTGCTCTATTTTGCCAAAAATCTCGTCATTTTCTGGAGATGTGATCAAAAAAACAACGAAAACGGATAATTTTAAGGAATTTCAATATTTTTCCTCTATTTTGTCTTTATTTTGTCTCCTTTTAGCGATAAATGATCGAAAAAAGCAACTAAAACGGATAATTTTAGCGGAATTTCAATATTTTTCCTCTATTTTGTCCTTATTATGTCTCCTTTAAGCGATAAATGATCGAAAAAAGGAACGAAAACGGATAATTTTAGCGGAATTTCATTATTTTTCCTCTATTTTGTCTTTATTTTGTCTCCTTTTAGCGATAAATGATCGAAAAAAGCAACGAAAACGGATAATTTTAGCGGAATTTCGATATTTTTCCTCTATTTTGTCTTTATTTTGTCTCCTATTAGCGATAAATAATCGAAAAAAGCAACGAAAACGGATAATGTTAGCGAAATTTCAATATTTTTCCTCTATTTTGTCCTTATTTTGTCTCATTTTAGCGATAAATGATCGAAAAAAGCAACTTAAACGGATAATTTTTGTGAAATTTCAATTTTTCTGCTCTATTTTGCCAAATATCTCGTCATATTCTGGAGATGTGATCGAAAAAAGCAACGAAAACGGATAATTTTAGCGAAATTTCAATATTTTTCCTCTATTTTGTCCTTATTTTGTCTCATTTTAGCGATAAATGATCGAAAAAAGCAACTAAAACGGATAATTTTTGTGAAATTTCAATTTCTCTGCTCTATTTTGCCAAAAATCTTGTCATTTTCTGGAGATGTGATCAAAAAAAGCAACGAAAACGGATAATTTTAGCGGAATTTCAATATTTTTCCTCTATTTTGTCCTTATTTTGTCTCCTTTTAGCGATAAATGATCGAAAAAAGCATTTAAAACGGATAATTTTTGTGAAATTTCAATTTTTCTGCTCTATTTTGCCAAAAATCTCGTCATTTTCTGGAGATGTGATTGAATAAAGCAACTAAAACGGAAAATTTCTGTCAAATTTCAATATTTTTCTACTATTTTGCGTCATTTTAAAAATATATGATGGAAAAAAGCAACGAAAACGGATAATTTTAGCGAAATTTCAATATTTTTCCTCTATTTTGTCCTTATTTTGTCTCATTTTAGCGATAAATGATCAAAAAAAGCAACTAAAACGGATAATTTTTGTGAAATTTCAATTTTTCTGCTCTATTTTGCCTAAAATCTCGTCATTTTCTGGAGATGTGATCGAAAAAAGCAACGAAAACGGATAATTTTAGCGGAATTTCAATATTTTTCCTCTATTTTGTCCTTATTTTGTCTCCTTTTAGCGATAAATGATCGAATTAAGCAACTAAAACGGATAATTTTTGTGAAAGTTCAATTTTTCTGCTCTATTTTGCCAAAAATCTCGTCATTTTCTGAAGATTTGATCGAAAAAAGCAACGAAAACGGTTAATTTTAGCGGAATTTCAATATTTTTCCTCTATTTTGTCCTTATTTTGTGTCCTTTTAGCGATAAATGATCGAGAAAGGCAACTAAAACGGATAATTTTTGTGAAATTTCAATTTTTCTGCTCTATTTTGCCAAAAATCTCGTCATTTTCTGGAGATGTGAACGAAAAAAGCAACGAAAACGGATAATTTTAGCGGAATTTCAATATTTTTCCTCTATTTTGTCCTTATTTTGTCTCCTTTTAGCGATAAATGATCGAAAAAAGCAACGAAAACGGATAATTTTTGTGAAATTTCAATTTTTCTGCTCTATTTTGCCAAAAATCTCGTCATTTTCTGGAGATGTGATCGAAAAAAGCAACGAAAACGGATAATTTTAGCGGAATTTCAATATTTTTCCTCTATTTTGTCTTTATTTTGTCTCCTTTTAGCGATAAATGATCGAAAAAAGCAACTAAAACGGATAATTTTAGCGGAATTGCAGTATTTTTCCTCTATTTTGTCCTTATTTTGTCTCATTTCAGCGATAAATGATCGAAAAAAGCAACTAAAACGTATAATTTTTGTGAAATTTCAATTTTTCTGCTCTATTTTGCCTAAAATCTCGTCATTTTCTGGAGATGTGATCGGAAAAAGCAACGAAAACGGAGAATTTTAGCGGAATTTCAATATTTTTCCTCTATTTTGTCCTTATTTTGTGTCCTTTTAGCGATAAATGATCGAAAAAAGCAACTAAAACGGATAATTTTTGTGAAATTTCAATTTTTCTGCTCTATTTTTCCAAAAATCTCGTCATTTTCTGGAGATGTGATCGAATAAAGCAACGAAAACGGATAATTTTAGCGGAATTTCAATATTTTTCCTCTATTTTGTCCTTATTTTGTCTCCTTTTAGCGATAAATGATCGAAAAAAGCAAATAAAACGGATAATTTTTGTGAAAGTTAAATTTTTCTGCTATATTTTGCCAAAAATCTCGTCATTTTCTGGAGATGTGATCGAAAAAAGCAACGAAAACGGTTAATTTTAGCGGAATTTCAATATTTTTCCTCTATTTTGTCC
This sequence comes from Sympetrum striolatum, assembly GCA_947579665.1. Taxonomy (NCBI): domain Eukaryota; kingdom Metazoa; phylum Arthropoda; class Insecta; order Odonata; family Libellulidae; genus Sympetrum; species Sympetrum striolatum. The sequence goes on along the minus strand of OX388345.1, from coordinate 105,271,750 downwards.
TTATTTTGTCTCCTTTTAGCGATAAATGATCGAAAAAAGCAACTAAAACGGATAATTTTTGTGAAATTTCAATTTTTCTGCTCTATTTTGCCAAAAATCTCGTCATTTTCTGGAGATGTGATCGAAAAAAGCAACGAAAACGGATAATTTTAGTGGAATTTAAATATTTTTCCTCTATTTTGTCCTTATTTTGTCTCGTTTTAGCGATAAATGATCGAAAAAAGCAACTAAAACGGATAATTTTTGTGAAATTTCAATTTTTCTGCTCTATTTTGCCAAAAATCTCGTCATTTTCTGGAGATGTGATTGAATAAAGCAACTAAAACGGATAATTTCTGTCAAATTTCAATATTTTTCTACTATTTTGCGTCATTTTAAAAATATATGATGGAAAAAAGCAACTAAAACGGATAATTTTAGCGAAATTTCAATATTTTTCCTCTATTTTGTCCTTATTTTGTCTCATTTTAGCGATAAATGATCAAAAAAAGCAACTAAAACGGATAATTTTTGAGAAATTTCAATTTTTCTGCTCTATTTTGCCTAAAATCTCGTCATTTTCTAGAGATGTGATCGAAAAAAGCAACGAAAACGGATAATTTTAGCGGAATTTCAATATTTTTCCTCTATTTTGTCCTTATTTTGTCTCCTTTTAGCGATAAATGATCGAAGAAAGCAACTAAAACGGATAATTTTTGTGAAAGTTCAATTTTTCTGCTCTATTTTTTCAAAAATCTCGTCATTTTCTGGAGATGTGATCGAAAAAAGCAACGAAAACAGTTAATTTTAGCGGAATTTCAATATTTTTCCTCTATTTTGTCCTTCTTTTGTCTCCTTTTAGCGATAAATGATCGGAAAAAGCAACTAAAACGGATAATTTTTGTGAAATTTCAATTTTTCTGCTCTATTTTGCCTAAAATCTCGACATTTTCTGGAGATGCGTTCGAAAAAAGCAACGAAAACGGATAATTTTAGCGAAATTTCAATATTTTTCCTCTATTTTGTCCTTATTTTGTCTCATTTCAGCGATAAATGATCAAAAAAAGCAACTAAAACGGATAATTTTTGTGAAATTTCAATTTTCTGCTCTATTTTGCCTAAAATCTCGTCATTTTCTGGAGATGTGATCGAAAAAAGCAACGAAAACGGATAATTTTAGCGGAATTTCAATATTTTTCCTCTATTTTGTCTTTATTTTGTCTCCTTTTAGCGATAAATGATCGAAAAAAGCAACGAAAACGGATAATTTTTGTGAAATTTCAATTTTTCTGCTCTATTTTGCCAAAAATCTCGTCATTTTCTGGAGATGTGATCAAAAAAAGCAACCAAAACGGATAATTTTAGCGGAATTTCAATATTTTTCCTCTATTTTGTCTCCTTTTAGCGATAAATGATCGAAAAAAGCATTTAAAACGGATAATTTTTGTGAAATTTCAATTTTTCTGCTCTATTTTGCCAAAAATCTCGTCATTTTCTGGAGATGTGATTGAATAAAGCAACTAAAACGGAAAATTTCTGTCAAATTTCAATATTTTTCTACTATTTTGCGTCATTTTAAAAATATATGATGGAAAAAAGCAACGAAAACGGATAATTTTAGCGAAATTTCAATATTTTTCCTCTATTTTGTCCTTATTTTGTCTCATTTTAGCGATAAATGATCAAAAAAAGCAACTAAAACGGATAATTTTTGTGAAATTTCAATTTTTCTGCTCTATTTTGCCTAAAATCTCGTCATTTTCTGGAGATGTGATCGAAAAAAGCAACGAAAACGGATAATTTTAGCGGAATTTCAATATTTTTCCTCTATTTTGTCCTTATTTTGTCTCCTTTTAGCGATAAATGATCGAATTAAGCAACTAAAACGGATAATTTTTGTGAAAGTTCAATTTTTCTGCTCTATTTTGCCAAAAATCTCGTCATTTTCTGGAGATGTGATCGAAAAAAGCAACGAAAACGGTTAATTTTAGCGGAATTTCAATATTTTTCCTCTATTTTGTCCTTATTTTGTCTCCTTTTAGCGATAAATGATCGAGAAAGGCAACTAAAACGGATAATTTTTGTGAAATTTCAATTTTTCTGCTCTATTTTGCCAAAAATCTCGTCATTTTCTGGAGATGTGAACGAAAAAAGCAAAGAAAACGGATAATTTTAGCGGAATTTCAATATTTTTCCTCTATTTTGTCCTTATTTTGTCTCCTTTTAGCGATAAATGATCGAAAAAAGCAACGAAAACGGATAATTTTTGTGAAATTTCAATTTTTCTGCTCTATTTTGCCAAAAATCTCGTCATTTTCTGGAGATGTGGTCGAAAAAAGCAACGAAAACGGATAATTTTAGCGGAATTTCAATATTTTTCCTCTATTTTGTCTTTATTTTGTCTCCTTTTAGCGATAAATGATCGAAAAAAGCAACTAAAACGGATAATTTTAGCGGAATTGCAGGTTTTTTTCCTCTACTTTGTCCTTATTTTGTCTCATTTCAGCGATAAATGATCGAAAAAAGCAACTAAAACGTATAATTTTTGTGAAATTTCAATTTTTCTGCTCTATTTTGCCTAAAATCTCGTCATTTTCTGGAGATGTGATCGGAAAAAGCAACGAAAACGGAGAATTTTAGCGGAATTTCAATATTTTTCCTCTATTTTGTCCTTATTTTGTGTCCTTTTAGCGATAAATGATCGAAAAAAGCAACTAAAACGGATAATTTTTGTGAAATTTCAATTTTTCTGCTCTATTTTTCCAAAAATCTCGTCATTTTCTGGAGATGTGATCGAATAAAGCAACGAAAACGGATAATTTTAGCGGAATTTCAATATTTTTCCTCTATTTTGTCCTTATTTTGTCTCCTTTTAGCGATAAATGATCGAAAAAAGCAAATAAAACGGATAATTTTTGTGAAAGTTAAATTTTTCTGCTATATTTTGCCAAAAATCTCGTCATTTTCTGGAGATGTGATCGAAAAAAGCAACGAAAACGGATAATTTTAGCGGAATTTCAATATTTTTCCTCTATTTTGTCCTTATTTTGTCTCGTTTTAGCGATAAATGATCGAAAAAAGCAACTAAAACGGATAATTTTTGTGAAATTTCAATTTTTCTGCTCTATTTTGCCAAAAATCTCGTCATTTTCTGGAGATGTGATTGAATAAAGCAACTAAAACGGATAATTTCTGTCAAATTTCAATATTTTTCTACTATTTTGCGTCATTTTAAAAATATATGATGGAAAAAAGCAACTAAAACGGATAATTTTAGCGAAATTTCAATATTTTTCCTCTATTTTGTCCTTATTTTGTCTCATTTTAGCGATAAATGATCAAAAAAAGCAACTAAAACGGATAATTTTTGTGAAATTTCAATTTTTCTGCTCTATTTTGCCTAAAATCTCGTCATTTTCTAGAGATGTGATCGAAAAAAGCAACGAAAACGGATAATTTTAGCGGAATTTCAATATTTTTCCTCTATTTTGTCCTTATTTTGTCTCCTTTTAGCGATAAATGATCGAAGAAAGCAACTAAAACGGATAATTTTTGTGAAAGTTCAATTTTTCTGCTCTATTTTTTCAAAAATCTCGTCATTTTCTGGAGATGTGATCGAAAAAAGCAACGAAAACAGTTAATTTTAGCGGAATTTCAATATTTTTCCTCTATTTTGTCCTTCTTTTGTCTCCTTTTAGCGATAAATGATCGGAAAAAGCAACTAAAACGGATAATTTTTGTGAAATTTCAATTTTTCTGCTCTATTTTGCCTAAAATCTCGACATTTTCTGGAGATGCGTTCGAAAAAAGCAACGAAAACGGATAATTTTAGCGAAATTTCAATATTTTTCCTCTATTTTGTCCTTATTTTGTCTCATTTCAGCGATAAATGATCAAAAAAAGCAACTAAAACGGATAATTTTTGTGAAATTTCAATTTTCTGCTCTATTTTGCCTAAAATCTCGTCATTTTCTGGAGATGTGATCGAAAAAAGCAACGAAAACGGATAATTTTAGCGGAATTTCAATATTTTTCCTCTATTTTGTCTTTATTTTGTCTCCTTTTAGCGATAAATGATCGAAAAAAGCAACGAAAACGGATAATTTTTGTGAAATTTCAATTTTTCTGCTCTATTTTGCCAAAAATCTCGTCATTTTCTGGAGATGTGATCAAAAAAAGCAACGAAAACGGATAATTTTAGCGGAATTTCAATATTTTTCCTCTATTTTGTCCTTATTTTGTCTCGTTTTAGCGATAAATGATCGAAAAAAGCATTTAAAACGGATAATTTTTGTGAAATTTCAATTTTTCTGCTCTATTTTGCCAAAAATCTCGTCATTTTCTGGAGATGTGATTGAATAAAGCAACTAAAACGGAAAATTTCTGTCAAATTTCAATATTTTTCTACTATTTTGCGTCATTTTAAAAATATATGATGGAAAAAAGCAACGAAAACGGATAATTTTAGCGAAATTTCAATATTTTTCCTCTATTTTGTCCTTATTTTGTCTCATTTTAGCGATAAATGATCAAAAAAAGCAACTAAAACGGATAATTTTTGTGAAATTTCAATTTTTCTGCTCTATTTTGCCTAAAATCTCGTCATTTTCTGGAGATGTGATCGAAAAAAGCAACGAAAACGGATAATTTTAGCGGAATTTCAATATTTTTCCTTTATTTTGTCCTTATTTTGTCTCCTTTTAGCGATAAATGATCGAATTAAGCAACTAAAACGGATAATTTTTGTGAAAGTTCAATTTTTCTGCTCTATTTTGCCAAAAATCTCGTCATTTTCTGGAGATGTGATCGAAAAAAGCAACGAAAACGGTTAATTTTAGCGGAATTTCAATATTTTTCCTCTATTTTGTCCTTATTTTGTCTCCTTTTAGCGATAAATGATCGAGAAAGGCAACTAAAACGGATAATTTTTGTGAAATTTCAATTTTTCTGCTCTATTTTGCCAAAAATCTCGTCATTTTCTGGAGATGTGAACGAAAAAAGCAACGAAAACGGATAATTTTAGCGGAATTTCAATATTTTTCCTCTATTTTGTCCTTATTTTGTCTCCTTTTAGCGATAAATGATCGAAAAAAGCAACGAAAACGGATAATTTTTGTGAAATTTCAATTTTTCTGCTCTATTTTGCCAAAAATCTCGTCATTTTCTGGAGATGTGATCGAAAAAAGCAACGAAAACGGATAATTTTAGCGGAATTTCAATATTTTTCCTCTATTTTGTCTTTATTTTGTCTCCTTTTAGCGATAAATGATCGAAAAAAGCAACTAAAACGGATAATTTTAGCGGAATTGCAGGTTTTTTTCCTCTACTTTGTCCTTATTTTGTCTCATTTCAGCGATAAATGATCGAAAAAAGCAACTAAAACGTATAATTTTTGTGAAATTTCAATTTTTCTGCTCTATTTTGCCTAAAATCTCGTCATTTTCTGGAGATGTGATCGGAAAAAGCAACGAAAACGGAGAATTTTAGCGGAATTTCAATATTTTTCCTCTATTTTGTCCTTATTTTGTGTCCTTTTAGCGATAAATGATCGAAAAAAGCAACTAAAACGGATAATTTTTGTGAAATTTCAATTTTTCTGCTCTATTTTTCCAAAAATCTCGTCATTTTCTGGAGATGTGATCGAATAAAGCAACGAAAACGGATAATTTTAGCGGAATTTCAATATTTTTCCTCTATTTAGTCCTTATTTTGTCTCCTTTTAGCGATAAATGATCGAAAAAAGCAAATAAAACGGATAATTTTTGTGAAAGTTAAATTTTTCTGCTATATTTTGCCAAAAATCTCGTCATTTTCTGGAGATGTGATCGAAAAAAGCAACGAAAACGGTTAATTTTAGCGGAATTTCAATATTTTTCCTCTATTTTGTCCTTATTTTGTCTCGTTTTAGCGATAAATGATCGAAAAAAGCAACTAAAACGGATAATTTTTGTGAAATTTCAATTTTTCTGCTCTATTTTGCCAAAAATCTCGTCATTTTCTGGAGATGTGATTGAATAAAGCAACTAAAACGGATAATTTCTGTCAAATTTCAATATTTTTCTACTATTTTGCGTCATTTTAAAAATATATGATGGAAAAAAGCAACTAAAACGGATAATTTTAGCGAAATTTCAATATTTTTCCTCTATTTTGTCCTTATTTTGTCTCATTTTAGCGATAAATGATCAAAAAAAGCAACTAAAACGGATAATTTTTGTGAAATTTCAATTTTTCTGCTCTATTTTGCCTAAAATCTCGTCATTTTCTAGAGATGTGATCGAAAAAAGCAACGAAAACGGATAATTTTAGCGGAATTTCAATATTTTTCCTCTATTTTGTCCTTATTTTGTCTCCTTTTAGCGATAAATGATCGAAGAAAGCAACTAAAACGGATAATTTTTGTGAAAGTTCAATTTTTCTGCTCTATTTTTTCAAAAATCTCGTCATTTTCTGGAGATGTGATCGAAAAAAGCAACGAAAACAGTTAATTTTAGCGGAATTTCAATATTTTTCCTCTATTTTGTCCTTATTTTGTCTCCTTTTAGCGATAAATGATCGAAAAAAGCAACTAAAACGGATAATTTTTGTGAAATTTCAATTTTTCTGCTCTATTTTGCCTAAAATCTCGACATTTTCTGGAGATGCGTTCGAAAAAAGCAACGAAAACGGATAATTTTAGCGAAATTTCAATATTTTTCCTCTATTTTGTCCTTATTTTGTCTCATTTCAGCGATAAATGATCAAAAAAAGCAACTAAAACGGATAAATTTTGTGAAATTTCAATTTTCTGCTCTATTTTGCCTAAAATCTCGTCATTTTCTGGAGATGTGATCGAAAAAAGCAACGAAAACGGATAATTTTAGCGGAATTTCAATATTTTTCCTCTATTTTGTCTTTATTTTGTCTCCTTTTAGCGATAAATGATCGAAAAAAGCAACGAAAACGGATAATTTTTTTGAAATTTCAATTTTTCTGCTCTATTTTGCCAAAAATCTCGTCATTTTCTGGAGTTGTGATCAAAAAAAGCAACGAAAACGGATAATTTTAGCGGAATTTCAATATTTTTCCTCTATTTTGTCTTTATTTTGTCTCCTTTTAGCGATAAATGATCGAAAAAAGCAACTAAAACGGATAATTTTAGCGTAATTTCAATATTTTTCCTCTATTTTGTCCTTATTTTGTCTCCTTTAAGCGATAAATGATCGAAAAAAGCAAATAAAACCGATAATTTTAGCGGAATTTCAATATGTTTCCTCTATTTTGTCTTTATTTTGTCTCCTTTTAGTGATAAATGATCGAAAAAAGCAACGAAAACGGATAATTTTAGCGGAATTTCAATATTTTTCCTCTATTTTGTCCTTATTATGTCTCATTTTAGCGATAAATGATCGAAAAAAGCAACTAAAACGGATAATTTTTGTGAAATTTCAATTTTTCTGCTCTATTTTGCCAAAAATCTCGTCATTTTCTGGAGATAAGATCAAAAAAAGCAACGAAAACGGATAATTTTAGCGAAATTTCAATATTTTTTCTCTATTTTGTCCTTATTTTGTCTCATTTTAGCGATAAATAATCGAAAAAAGCAACTAAAACGGATAATTTTTGTGTAATTTCAATTTTTCTGCTCTATTTTGCCCAATTCTCGTCATTTTCTGGAGATGTGATCGAAAAAAGCAACGAAAACGGATAATTTTAGCGAAATTTGAATATATTCTTCCTCTATTTTGTCCTTATTTTGTCTCCTTTTAGCGATAAATGATCGAAAAAAGCAACTAAAACGGATAATTTTTGTGAAATTTCAATTTTTCTGCTCTATTTTGCCTAAAATCTCGTCATTTTCTGGAGATGTGATCGAAAAAAGCAACGAAAACGGATAATTTTAGCGGAATTTCAATATTTTTCCTCTATTTTGTCCTTATTTTGTCTCCTTTTAGCGATAAATGATCGAAAAAAGCAACGAAAACGGATAATTTTTGTGAAATTTCAATTTTTCTGCTCTATTTTGCCAAAAATCTCGTCATTTTCTGGAGATGTGATCGAAAAAAGCAACGAAAACGGATAATTTTAGCGGAATTTCAATATTTTTCCTCTATTTTGTCTTTATTTTGTCTCCTTTTAGCGATAAATGATCGAAAAAAGCAACTAAAACGGATAATTTTAGCGGAATTGCAGTATTTTCCTCTATTTTGTCCTTATTTTGTCTCATTTCAGCGATAAATGATCGAAAAAAGCAACTAAAACGGATAATTTTTGTGAAATTTCAATTTTTCTGCTCTATTTTGCCAAAAATCTCGTCATTTTCTGGAGATGTGATTGAATAAAGCAACTAAAACGGATAATTTCTGTCAAATTTCAATATTTTTCTACTATTTTGCGTCATTTTAAAAATATATGATGGAAAAAAGCAACTAAAACGGATAATTTTAGCGAAATTTCAATATTTTTCCTCTATTTTGTCCTTATTTTGTCTCATTTTAGCGATAAATGATCAAAAAAAGCAACTAAAACGGATAATTTTTGTGAAATTTCAATTTTTCTGCTCTATTTTGCCTAAAATCTCGTCATTTTCTAGAGATGTGATCGAAGAAAGCAACGAAAACGGATAATTTTAGCGGAATTTCAATATTTTTCCTCTATTTTGTCCTTATTTTGTCTCCTTTTAGCGATAAATGATCGAAGAAAGCAACTAAAACGGATAATTTTTGTGAAAGTTCAATTTTTCTGCTCTATTTTTTCAAAAATCTCGTCATTTTCTGGAGATGTGATCAAAAAAAGCAACGAAAACAGTTAATTTTAGCGGAATTTCAATATTTTTCCTCTATTTTGTCCTTATTTTGTCTCCTTTTAGCGATAAATGATCGAAAAAAGCAACTAAAACGGATAATTTTTGTGAAATTTCAATTTTTCTGCTCTATTTTGCCTAAAATCTCGACATTTTCTGGAGATGCGTTCTGAAAAAGCAACGAAAACGGATAATTTTAGCGAAATTTCAATATTTTTCCTCTATTTTGTCCTTATTTTGTCTCATTTCAGCGATAAATGATCAAAAAAAGCAACTAAAACGGATAATTTTTGTGAAATTTCAATTTTTCTGCTCTATTTTGCCTAAAATCTCGTCATTTTCTGGAGATGTGATCGAAAAAAGCAACGAAAACGGATAATTTTAGCGGAATTTCAATATTTTTCCTCTATTTTGTCTTTATTTTGTCTCCTTTTAGCGATAAATGATCGAAAAAAGCAACTAAAACGGATAATTTTAGCGGAATTTCAATATTTTTCCTCTATTTTGTCCTTATTTTGTCTCCTTTAAGCGATAAATGATTGAAAAAAGCAAATAAAACCGATAATTTTAGCGGAATTTCAATATGTTTCCTCTATTTTGTCTTTATTTTGTCTCCTTTTAGTGATAAATGATCGAAAAAAGCAACGAAAACGGATAATTTTAGCGGAATTTCAATATTTTTCCTCTATTTTGTCCTTATTATGTCTCATTTTAGCGATAAATGATCGAAAAAAGCAACTAAAACGGATAATTTTTGTGAAATTTCAATTTTTCTGCTCTATTTTGCCAAAAATCTCGTCATTTTCTGGAGATGTGATCAAAAAAAGCAACGAAAACGGATAATTTTAGCGAAATTTCAATATTTTTTCTCTATTTTGTCCTTATTTTGTCTCATTTTAGCGATAAATAATCGAAAAAAGCAACTAAAACGGATAATTTTTTGTAATTTCAATTTTTCTGCTCTATTTTGCCCAATTCTCGTCATTTTCTGGAGATGTGATCGAAAAAAGCAACGAAAACGGATAATTTCTGTCAAATTTCAATATTTTTCTACTATTTTGCGTCATTTTAAAAATATATGATGGAAAAAAGCAACTAAAACGGATAATTTTAGCGAAATTTCAATATTTTTCCTCTATTTTGTCCTTATTTTGTCTCATTTTAGCGATAAATGATCAAAAAAAGCAACTAAAACGGATAATTTTTGTGAAATTTCAATTTTTCTGCTCTATTTTGCCTAAAATCTCGTCATTTTCTAGAGATGTGATCGAAAAAAGCAACGAAAACGGATAATTTTAGCGGAATTTCAATATTTTTCCTCTATTTTGTCCTTATTTTGTCTCCTTTTAGCGATAAATGATCGAAGAAAGCAACTAAAACGGATAATTTTTGTGAAAGTTCAATTTTTCTGCTCTATTTTTTCAAAAATCTCGTCATTTTCTGGAGATGTGATCAAAAAAAGCAACGAAAACAGTTAATTTTAGCGGAATTTCAATATTTTTCTTCTATTTTGTCCTTATTTTGTCTCATTTCAGCGATAAATGATCGAAAAAAGCAACTAAAACGGATAATTTTTGTGAAATTTCAATTTTTCTGCTCTATTTTGCCTAAAATCTCGACATTTTCTGGAGATGCGTTCTGAAAAAGCAACGAAAACGGATAATTTTAGCGAAATTTCAATATTTTTCCTCTATTTTGTCCTTATTTTGTCTCATTTCAGCGATAAATGATCAAAAAAAGCAACTAAAACGGATAATTTTTGTGAAATTTCAATTTTTCTGCTCTATTTTGCCTAAAATCTCGTCATTTTCTGGAGATGTGATCGAAAAAAGCAACGAAAACGGATAATTTTAGCGGAATTTCAATATTTTTCCTCTATTTTGTCTTTATTTTGTCTCCTTTTAGCGATAAATGATCGAAAAAAGCAACGAAAACGGATAATTTTTGTGAAATTTCAATTTTTCTGCTCTATTTTGCCAAAAATCTCGTCATTTTCTGGAGATGTGATCAAAAAAAGCAACGAAAACGGATAATTTTAGCGGAATTTCAATATTTTTCCTCTATTTTGTCTTTATTTTGTCTCCTTTTAGCGATAAATGATCGAAAAAAGCAACTAAAACGGATAATTTTAGCGGAATTTCAATATTTTTCCTCTATTTTGTCCTTATTTTGTCTCCTTTAAGCGATAAATGATCGAAAAAAGCAAATAAAACCGATAATTTTAGCGGAATTTCAATATGTTTCCTCTATTTTGTCTTTATTTTGTCTCCTTTTAGTGATAAATGATCGAAAAAAGCAACAAAAACGGATAATTTTAGCGGAATTTCAATATTTTTCCTCTATTTTGTCCTTATTATGTCTCATTTTAGCGATAAATGATCGAAAAAAGCAACTAAAACGGATAATTTTTGTGAAATTTCAATTTTTCTGCTCTATTTTGCCAAAAATCTCGTCATTTTCTGGAGATGTGATCAAAAAAAGCAACGAAAACGGATAATTTTAGCGAAATTTCAATATTTTTTCTCTATTTTGTCCTTATTTTGTCTCATTTTAGCGATAAATAATCGAAAAAAGCAACTAAAACGGATAATTTTTTGTAATTTCAATTTTTCTGCTCTATTTTGCCCAATTCTCGTCATTTTCTGGAGATGTGATCGAAAAAAGCAACGAAAACGGATAATTTTAGCGAAATTTGAATATATTCTTCCTCTATTTTGTCCTTATTTTGTCTCCTTTTAGCGATAAATGATCGAAAAAAGCAACTAAAACGGATAATTTTTGTGAAATTTCAATTTTTCTGCTCTATTTTGCCTAAAATCTCGTCATTTTCTGGAGATGTGATCGAAAAAAGCAACGAAAACGGATAATTTTAGCGGAATTTCAATATTTTTCCTCTATTTTGTCTTTATTTTGGCTCCTTTTAGCGATAAATGATCGAAAAAAGCAACTAAAACGGATAATTTTAGCGGAATTTCAATATTTTTCCTCTATTTTGTCCTTATTATGTCTCCTTTAAGCGATAAATGATCGAAAAAAGCAACGAAAACGGATAATTTTAGCGGAATTTCATTATTTTTCCTCTATTTTGTCTTTATTTTGTCTCCTTTTAGCGATAAATGATCGAAAAAAGCAACGAAAACGGATAATTTTAGAGGAATTTCGATATTTTTCCTCTATTTTGTCTTTATTTTGTCTCCTATTAGCGATAAATGATCGAAAAAAGCAACGAAAACGGATAATGTTAGCGAAATTTCAATATTTTTCCTCTATTTTGTCCTTATTTTGTCTCATTTTAGCGATAAATGATCGAAAAAAGCAACTTAAACGGATAATTTTTGGGAAATTTCAATTTTTCTGCTCTATTTTGCCAAATATCTCGTCATTTTCTGGAGATGTGATCGAAAAAAGCAACGAAAACGGATAATTTTAGCGAAATTTCAATATTTTTCCTCTATTTTGTCCTTATTTTGTCTCATTTTAGCGATAAATGATCGAAAAAAGCAACTAAAACGGATAATTTTTGTGAAATTTCAATTTCTCTGCTCTATTTTGCCAAAAATCTCGTCATTTTCTGGAGATGTGATCAAAAAAAGCAACGAAAACGGATAATTTTAGCGGAATTTCAATATTTTTCCTCTATTTTGTCCTTATTTTGTCTCCTTTTAGCGATAAATGATCGAAAAAAGCATTTAAAACGGATAATTTTTGTGAAATTTCAATTTTTCTGCTCTATTTTGCCAAAAATCTCGTCATTTTCTGGAGATGTGATTGAATAAAGCAACTAAAACGGAAAATTTCTGTCAAATTTCAATATTTTTCTACTATTTTGCGTCATTTTAAAAATATATGATGGAAAAAAGCAACGAAAACGGATAATTTTAGCGAAATTTCAATATTTTTCCTCTATTTTGTCCTTATTTTGTCTCATTTTAGCGATAAATGATCAAAAAAAGCAACTAAAACGGATAATTTTTGTGAAATTTCAATTTTTCTGCTCTATTTTGCCTAAAATCTCGTCATTTTCTGGAGATGTGAACGAAAAAAGCAACGAAAACGGATAATTTTAGCGGAATTTCAATATTTTTCCTCTATTTTGTCCTTATTTTGTCTCCTTTTAGCGATAAATGATCGAATTAAGCAACTAAAACGGATAATTTTTGAGAAAGTTCAATTTTTCTGCTCTATTTTGCCAAAAATCTCGTCATTTTCTGGAGATGTGATCGAAAAAAGCAACGAAAACGGTTAATTTTAGCGGAATTTCAATATTTTTCCTCTATTTTGTCCTTATTTTGTCTCCTTTCAGAGATAAATGATCGAGAAAGGCAACTAAAACGGATAATTTTTGTGAAATTTCAATTTTTCTGCTCTATTTTGCCAAAAATCTCGTCATTTTCTGGAGATGTGAACGAAAAAAGCAACGAAAACGGATAATTTTAGCGGAATTTCAATATTTTTCCTCTATTTTGTCCTTATTTTGTCTCCTTTTAGCGATAAATGATCGAAAAAAGCAACGAAAACGGATAATTTTTGTGAAATTTCAATTTTTCTGCTCTATTTTGCCAAAAATCTCGTCATTTTCTGGAGATGTGATCGAAAAAAGCAACGAAAACGGATAATTTTAGCGGAATTTCAATATTTTTCCTCTATTTTGTCTTTATTTTGTCTCCTTTTAGCGATAAATGATCGAAAAAAGCAACTAAAACGGATAATTTTAGCGGAATTGCAGTATTTTTCCTCTATTTTGTCCTTATTTTGTCTCATTTCAGCGATAAATGATCGAAAAAAGCAACTAAAACGTATAATTTTTGTGAAATTTCAATTTTTCTGCTCTATTTTGCCTAAAATCTCGTCATTTTCTGGAGATGTGATCGGAAAAAGCAACGAAAACGGAGAATTTTAGCGGAATTTCAATATTTTTCCTCTATTTTGTCCTTATTTTGTGTCCTTTTAGCGATAAATGATCGAAAAAAGCAACTAAAACGGATAATTTTTGTGAAATTTCAATTTTTCTGCTCTATTTTTCCAAAAATCTCGTCATTTTCTGGAGATATGATCGAATAAAGCAACGAAAACGGATAATTTTAGCGGAATTTCAATATTTTTCCTCTATTTTGTCCTTATTTTGTCTCCTTTTAGCGATAAATGATCGAAAAAAGCAACTAAAACGGATAATTTTTGTGAAATTTCAATTTTTCTGCTCTATTTTGCCAAAAATCTCGTCATTTTCTGGAGATGTGATCGAATAAAGCAACTAAAACGGATAATTTCTGTCAAATTTCAATATTTTTCTACTATTTATCGTCATTTTAAAAATATATGATGGAAAAAAGCAACGAAAACGGATAATTTTAGCGAAATTTCAATATTTTTCCTCTATTTTGTCCTTATTTTGACTCATTTTAGCGATAGATGATCAAAAAAAGCAACTTAAACGGATAATTTTTGTGAAATTTCAATTTTTCTGCTCTATTTTGCCTAAAATCTCGTCATTTTCTGGAGATGTGATCGAAAAAAGCAACGAAAACGGATAATTTTAGCGGAATATCAATATTTTTCCTCTATTTTGTCCTTATTTTGGCTCCTTTTAGCGATAAATGATCGAAAAAAGCAACTAAAACGGATAATTTTTGTGAAAGTTAAATTTTTCTGCTATATTTTGCCAAAAATCTCGTCATTTTCTGGAGATGTGATCGAAAAAAGCAACGAAAACGGTTAATTTTAGCGGAATTTCAATATTTTTCCTCTATTTTGTCCTTATTTTGTCTCCTTTTAGCGATAAATGATCGAAAAAAGCAACTAAAACGGATAATTTTTGTGAAATTTCAATTTTTCTGCTCTATTTTGCCAAAAATCTCGTCATTTTCTGGAGATGTGATCGAAAAAAGCAACGAAAACGGATAATTTTAGTGGAATTTCAATATTTTTCCTCTATTTTGTCCTTATTTTGTCTCGTTTTAGCGATAAATGATCGAAAAAAGCAACTAAAACGGATAATTTTTGTGAAATTTCAATTTTTCTGCTCTATTTTGCCAAAAATCTCGTCATTTTCTGGAGATGTGATTGAATAAAGCAACTAAAACGGATAATTTCTGTCAAATTTCAATATTTTTCTACTATTTTGCGTCATTTTAAAAATATATGATGGAAAAAAGCAACTAAAACGGATAATTTTAGCGAAATTTCAATATTTTTCCTCTATTTTGTCCTTATTTTGTCTCATTTTAGCGATAAATGATCAAAAAAAGCAACTAAAACGGATAATTTTTGTGAAATTTCAATTTTTCTGCTCTATTTTGCCTAAAATCTCGTCATTTTCTAGAGATGTGATCGAAAAAAGCAACGAAAACGGATAATTTTAGCGGAATTTCAATATTTTTCCTCTATTTTGTCCTTATTTTGTCTCCTTTTAGCGATAAATGATCGAAGAAAGCAACTAAAACGGATAATTTTTGTGAAAGTTCAATTTTTCTGCTCTATTTTTTCAAAAATCTCGTCATTTTCTGGAGATGTGATCGAAAAAAGCAACGAAAACAGTTAATTTTAGCGGAATTTCAATATTTTTCCTCTATTTTGTCCTTATTTTGTCTCCTTTTAGCGATAAATGATCGAAAAAAGCAACTAAAACGGATAATTTTTGTGAAATTTCAATTTTTCTGCTCTATTTTGCCTAAAATCTCGACATTTTCTGGAGATGCGTTCGAAAAAAGCAACGAAAACGGATAATTTTAGCGAAATTTCAATATTTTTCCTCTATTTTGTCCTTATTTTGTCTCATTTCAGCGATAAATGATCAAAAAAAGCAACTAAAACGGATAATTTTTGTGAAATTTCAATTTTTCTGCTCTATTTTGCCTAAAATCTCGTCATTTTCTGGAGATGTGATCGAAAAAAGCAACGAAAACGGATAATTTTAGCGGAATTTCAATATTTTTCCTCTATTTTGTCTTTATTTTGTCTCCTTTTAGCGATAAATGATCGAAAAAAGCAACGAAAACGGATAATTGTTGTGAAATTTCAATTTTTCTGCTCTATTTTGCCAAAAATCTCGTCATTTTCTGGAGATGTGATCAAAAAAAGCAACGAAAACGGATAATTTTAGCGGAATTTCAATATTTTTCCTCTATTTTGTCTTTATTTTGTCTCCTTTTAGCGATAAATGATCGAAAAAAGCAACTAAAACGGATAATTTTAGCGGAATTTCAATATTTTTCCTCTATTTTGTCCTTATATTGTCTCCTTTAAGCGATAAATGATCGAAAAAAGCAAATAAAACCGATAATTTTAGCGGAATTTCAATATGTTTCCTCTATTTTGTCTTTATTTTGTCTCCTTTTAGTGATAAATGATCGAAAAAAGCAACGAAAACGGATAATTTTAGCGGAATTTCAATATTTTTCCTCTATTTTGTCCTTATTATGTCTCATTTTAGTGATAAATGATCGAAAAAAGCAACTAAAACGGATAATTTTTGTGAAATTTCAATTTTTCTGCTCTATTTTGCCAAAAATCTCGTCATTTTCTGGAGATGTGATCAAAAAAAGCAACGAAAACGGATAATTTTAGCGAAATTTCAATATTTTTTCTCTATTTTGTCCTTATTTTGTCTCATTTTAGCGATAAATAATCGAAAAAAGCAACTAAAACGGATTATTTTTGTGTAATTTCAATTTTTCTGCTCTATTTTGCCCAATTCTCGTCATTTTCTGGAGATGTGATCGAAAAAAGCAACGAAAACGGATAATTTTAGCGAAATTTGAATATATTCTTCCTCTATTTTGTCCTTATTTTGTCTCCTTTTAGCGATAAATGATCGAAAAAAGCAACTAAAACGGATAATTTTTGTGAAATTTCAATTTTTCTGCTCTATTTTGCCTAAAATCTCGTCATTTTCTGGAGATGTGATCGAAAAAAGCAACGAAAACGGATAATTTTAGCGGAATTTCAATATTTTTCCTCTATTTTGTCTTTATTTTGGCTCCTTTTAGCGATAAATGATCGAAAAAAGCAACTAAAACGGATAATTTTTGTGAAAGTTAAATTTTTCTGCTCTATTTTGCCAAAAATCTCGTCATTTTCTGGAGGTGTGATCGAAAAAAGCAACGAAAACGGTTAATTTTAGCGGAATTTCAATATTTTTCTTCTATTTTGCCCTTATTTTGTCTCCTTTTAGCGATAAATGATATAAAAAAGCAACTTAAACGGATAATTTTTGTGAAATTTCAATTTTTCTGCTCTATTTTGCCAAAAATCTCGTCATTTTCTGGAGATGTGATCGAAAAAAGCAACAAAAAACGGATAATTTTAGCGGAATTTCAATATTTTTCCTCTATTTTGTCCTTATTTTGTCTCCTTTTAGCGATAAATGATCGAAAAAAGCAACTAAAATGGATAATTTTTGGGAAATATCGATTTTTCTGCTCTATTTTGCCAAAAATCGCGTCATTTTCTGGAGATGTGATCGAAAAAAGCAACGAAAACGGATAATTTTAGCGGAATTTCAATATTTTTCCTCTATTTTGTCTTTATTTTGTCTCCTTTTAGCGATAAATGATCGAAAAAAGCAACGAAAACGGATAATTGTTGTGAAATTTCAATTTTTCTGCTCTATTTTGCCAAAAATCTCGTCATTTTCTGGAGATGTGATCAAAAAAAGCAACGAAAACGGATAATTTTAGCGGAATTTCAATATTTTTCCTCTATTTTGTCTTTATTTTGTCTCCTTTTAGCGATAAATGATCGAAAAAAGCAACTAAAACGGATAATTTTAGCGGAATTTCAATATTTTTCCTCTATTTTGTCCTTATATTGTCTCCTTTAAGCGATAAATGATCGAAAAAAGCAAATAAAACCGATAATTTTAGCGGAATTTCAATATGTTTCCTCTATTTTGTCTTTATTTTGTCTCCTTTTAGTGATAAATGATCGAAAAAAGCAACGAAAACGGATAATTTTAGCGGAATTTCAATATTTTTCCTCTATTTTGTCCTTATTATGTCTCATTTTAGTGATAAATGATCGAAAAAAGCAACTAAAACGGATAATTTTTGTGAAATTTCAATTTTTCTGCTCTATTTTGCCAAAAATCTCGTCATTTTCTGGAGATGTGATCAAAAAAAGCAACGAAAACGGATAATTTTAGCGAAATTTCAATATTTTTTCTCTATTTTGTCCTTATTTTGTCTCATTTTAGCGATAAATAATCGAAAAAAGCAACTAAAACGGATTATTTTTGTGTAATTTCAATTTTTCTGCTCTATTTTGCCCAATTCTCGTCATTTTCTGGAGATGTGATCGAAAAAAGCAACGAAAACGGATAATTTTAGCGAAATTTGAATATATTCTTCCTCTATTTTGTCCTTATTTTGTCTCCTTTTAGCGATAAATGATCGAAAAAAGCAACTAAAACGGATAATTTTTGTGAAATTTCAATTTTTCTGCTCTATTTTGCCTAAAATCTCGTCATTTTCTGGAGATGTGATCGAAAAAAGCAACGAAAACGGATAATTTTAGCGGAATTTCAATATTTTTCCTCTATTTTGTCTTTATTTTGGCTCCTTTTAGCGATAAATGATCGAAAAAAGCAACTAAAACGGATAATTTTTGTGAAAGTTAAATTTTTCTGCTCTATTTTGCCAAAAATCTCGTCATTTTCTGGAGGTGTGATCGAAAAAAGCAACGAAAACGGTTAATTTTAGCGGAATTTCAATATTTTTCTTCTATTTTGCCCTTATTTTGTCTCCTTTTAGCGATAAATGATATAAAAAAGCAACTTAAACGGATAATTTTTGTGAAATTTCAATTTTTCTGCTCTATTTTGCCAAAAATCTCGTCATTTTCTGGAGATGTGATCGAAAAAAGCAACAAAAAACGGATAACTTTAGCGGAATTTCAATATTTTTCCTCTATTTTGTCCTTATTTTGTCTCCTTTTAGCGATAAATGATCGAATAAAGCAACGAAAACGGATAATTTTAGCGGAATTTCATTATTTTTCCTCTATTTTGTCCTTATTTTGTCTCCTTTTAGCGATAAATGATCGAAAAAAGCAACTAAAACGGATAATTTTTGTGAAATTTCAATTTTTCTGCTCTATTTTGCCAAAAATCTCGTCATTTTCTGGAGATGTGATCGGAAAAAGCAACGAAAACGGATAATTTTAGCGGAATTTCAATATTTTTCCTCTATTTTGTCCTTATTTTGTCTCCTTTTAGCGATAAATGATCATAAAAAGCAACGAAAACGGATAATTTTTGTGAAATTTCAATTTTTCTGCTCCACTTTGCCAAAAATCTCGTCATTTTCTGGAGATGTGATCAAAAAAACAACGAAAACGGATAATTTTAGTGGAATTTCAATATTTTTCCTCTATTTTGTCTTTATTTTGTCTCCTTTTAGCGATAAATGATCGAAAAAAGCAACTAAAACGGATAATTTTAGCGGAATTTCAATATTTTTCCTCTATTTTGTCCTTATTATGTCTCCTTTAAGCGATAAATGATCGAAAAAAGCAACGAAAACGGATAATTTTAGCGGAATTTCATTATTTTTCCTCTATTTTGTCTTTATTTTGTCTCCTATTAGCGATAAATGATCGAAAAAAGCAACGAAAACGGATAATGTTAGCGAAATTTCAATATTTTTCCTCTATTTTGTCCTTATTTTGTCTCATTTTTGCGATAAATGATCGAAAAAAGCAACTAAAACGGATAATTTTTGGGAAATTTCAATTTTTCTGCTCTATTTTGCCAAATATCTCGTCATTTTCTGGAGATGTGATCGAAAAAAGCAACGAAAACGGATAATTTTAGCGAAATTTCAATATTTTTCCTCTATTTTGTCCTTATTTTGTCTCTATTTAGCGATAAATAATCGAAAAAAGCAACTAAAACGGATAATTTTTGTGAAATTTCAATTTTTCTGCTTTATTTTGCCAAAAATCTCGTCATTTTCTGGAGATGTGATCGAAAAAAGCAACGAAAACGGATAATTTTAGCGGAATTTGAATATATTTTTCCTCTATCTTGTCCATATTTTGTCTCATTTTAGCGATAAATGATCGAAAAAAGCAACAAAAACGGATAATTTTTGTGAAATTTCAATTTTTCTGCTCTATTTTGCCTAAAATCTCGTCATTTTCTGGAGATGTGATCGAAAAAAGCAACGAAAACGGATAATTTTAGCGGAATTTCAATATTTTTCCTCTATTTTGTCTTTATTTTGTCTCCTTTTAGCGATAAATGATCGAAAAAAGAAACTAAAGCGGATAATTTTTGTGAAATTTCAATATGTTTCCTCAATTTTGTCTTTATTTTGTCTCCTTTTAGCGATAAATGATTGAAAAAAGCAACTAAAACGGATAATTTTTGTGAAATTTCAATGTTTCTGCTCTATTTTGCCAAAAATCTCGTCATTTTCTGGAGATGTGATCGAATAAAGCAACTAAAACGGATAATTTCTGTCAAATTTCAATATTTTTCTACTATTTTGCGTCATTTTAAAGATATATGATGGAAAAAAGCAACGAAAACGGATAATTTTAGCGAAATTTCAATACTTTTCCTCTATTTTGTCCTTATTTTGTCTCATTTAAGCGATAAATGATCGAAAAAAGCAACTAAAACGGATAATTTTTGTGAAATTTCAATTTTTCTGCTTTATTTTGCCTAAAATCTCGTCATTTTCTTGAGATGTGATCGAAAAAAGCAACGAAAACGGATAATTTTTGCGGAATTTCAATATTTTTCCTCTATTTTGTCTTTATTTTGTCTTTATTTTGTCTCCTTTTAGCGATAAATGATCGAAAAAAAAAACGAAAACGGATAATTTTAGCAAAATTTCAATATTTTTCCTCTATTTTGTCCTTATTTTGTCTCATTTTAGCGATAAATGATCGAAAAAAGCAACTAAAACGGATAATTTTTGGGAAATTTCAATTTTTCTGCTCTATTTTGCCAAAAATCTCGTCATTTTCTGGAGATGTGATCGAAAAAAGCAACGAAAACGGATAATTTTAGCGAAATTTCAATATTTTTCCTCTATTTTGTCCTTATTTTGTCTCATTTTAGCGATAAATGATCGAAAAAAGCAACTAAAACGGATAATTTTTGTGAAATTTAAATTTTTCTGCTCTATTTTGCCAAAAATCTCGTCATTTACTGGAGATGTGATCGAAAAAAGCAACGAAAACGGATAATTTTACGAAATTTAAATATTTTTCTTCTATTTTGTCCTTATTTTGTCTCATTTTAGCGATAAATAATCGAAAAAAGCAACTAAAACGGATAATTTTTGTGAAATTTCAATTTTTCTGCTCAATTTTTCCAAAAATCTCGTCATTTTCTGGAGATGTGATCGAAAAAAGCAACGAAATCGGATAATTTTAGCGGAATTTCAATATTTTTCCTCTATTTTGTCCTAATTTTGTCTCCTTTTAGCAATAAATGATCGAAAAAAGCAACTAAAACGGATAATTTTTGTGAAATTTCAATTTTTCTGCTCTATTTTGCCAAAAATCTCGTCTGTTTCTGGAGATGTGATCGAAAAAAGCAACGAAAACGGATAATTTTAGCGGAATTTCAATATTTTTCCTCTATTTTGTCCTTATTTTGTCTCCTTTTAGCGATAAATGATCGAAAAAAGCAACTAAAACGGATAATTTTTGTGAAATTTCAATTTTTCTGCTCTATTTTGCCAAAAATCTCGTCATTTTCTAGAGATGTAATCGACTAAAGCAACTAAAACGGATAATTTCTGTCAAATTTCAATATTTTTCTACTATTTTGCGTCATTTTAAAGATATATGATGGAAAAAAGCAACGAAAACGGATAATTTTAGCGGAATTTCAATATTTTTCCTCTAGTTTGTCTTTATTTTGTCTCCTTTTAGCGATAAATGATCGAAAAAAGCAACGAAAACGGATAATTTTTGTGAAATTTCAATTTTTCTGCTCTATTTTGCCAAAAATCTCGTCATTTTCTGGAGATGTGATCAAAAAAAGCAACGAAAACGGATAATTTTAGCGGAATTTCAATATTTTTCCTCTATTTTGTCCTTATTTTGTCTCCTTTAAGCGATAAATGATCGAAAAAAGCAAATAAAACGGATAATTTTAGCGGAATTTCAATATGTTTCCTCTATTTTGTCTTTATTTTGTCTCCTTTTAGCGATAAATGATCGAAAAAAGCAACGAAAACGGATAATTTTAGCGGAATTCAATATTTTTCCTCTATTTTGTCCTTATTTTGTCTCCTATTAGCGATAAATGATCGAAAAAAGCAATTAAATTGGATAATTTTTGGGAAATTTCAATTTTTCTGCTCTATTTTTCCAAGAATCTCGTCATTTTGTGGAGATGTGATCGAATAAAGCAACTAAAACGAATGATTTCTGTCAAATTTCAATATTTATCTACTATTTTGCGTCATTTTAAAGATATATGATGGAAAAAAGCAACGAAAACGGATAATTTTATCGAAATTTCAATATTTTTCCTTTATTTTGTCCTTATTTTGTCTCATTTTAGCGATAAATGATCGTAAAAAGAAACTAAAACGGATAATTTTTGTGAAATTTCAATTTTCCTGCTCTATTTTGCCTAAAATCTCGTCATTTTCTGGAGATGTGATCGAAAAAAGCAACGAAAACGGATAATTTTAGCGGAATTTCAATATTTTTCCTCTATTTTGTCCTTATTTTGTCTCCTTTTAGCGATAAATGATCATAAAAAGCAACGAAAACGGATAATTTTTGTGAAATTTCAATTTTTCTGCTCCACCTTGCCAAAAATCTCGTCATTTTCTGGAGATGTGATCAAAAAAACAACGAAAACGGATAATTTTAGTGGAATTTCAATATTTTTCCTCTATTTTGTCTTTATTTTGTCTCCTTTTAGCGATAAATGATCGAAAAAAGCAACTAAAACGGATAATTTTAGCGGAATTTCAATATTTTTCCTCTATTTTGTCCTTATTATGTCTCCTTTAAGCGATAAATGATCGAAAAAAGCAACGAAAACGGATAATGTTAGCGAAATTTCAATATTTTTCCTCTATTTTGTCCTTATTTTGTCTCCTATTAGCGATAAATGATCGAAAAAAGCAACGAAAACGGATAATGTTAGCGAAATTTCAATATTTTTCCTCTATTTTGTCCTTATTTTGTCTCATTTTAGCGATAAATGATCGAAAAAAGCAACTAAAACGGATAATGTTAGCGAAATTTCAATATTTTTCCTCTATTTTGTCTTTATTTTGTCTCCTTTTAGCGATAAATGATCGAAAAAAGCAACGAAAACGGATAATTTTAGCGGAATTTCGATATTTTTCCTCTATTTTGTCTTTATTTTGTCTCCTATTAGCGATAAATGATCGAAAAAAGCAACGAAAACGGATAATGTTAGCGAAATTTCAATATTTTTCCTCTATTTTGTCCTTATTTTGTCTCATTTTAGCGATAAATGATCGAAAAAAGCAACTAAAACGGATAATTTTTGGGAAATTTCAATTTTTCTGCTCTATTTTGCCAAATATCTCGTCATTTTCTGGAGATGTGATCGAAAAAAGCAACGAAAACGGATAATTTTAGCGAAATTTCAATATTTTTCCTCTATTTTGTCCTTATTTTGTCTCATTTTAGCGATAAATGATCGAAAAAAGCAACTAAAACGGATAATTTTTGTGAAATTTCAATTTTTCTGCTCTATTTTGCCAAAAATCTCGTCATTTTCTGGAGATGTGATCGAAAAAAGCAACGAAAACGGATAATTTTAGCGAAATTTCAATATTTTTCCTCTATTTTGTCCTTATTTTGTCTCATTTTAGCGATAAATAATCGAAAAAAGCAACTAAAACGGATAATTTTTGTGAAATTTCAATTTTTCTGCTCTATTTTGCAAAAAATCTCGTCATTTTCTGGAGATGTGATCGAAAAAAGCAACGAAAACGGATAATTTTAGCGGAATTTGAATATATTTTTCCTCTATCTTGTCCATATTTTGTCTCATTTTAGCGATAAATGATCGAAAAAAGCAACAAAAACGGATAATTTTTGTGAAATTTCAATTTTTCTGCTCTATTTTGCCTAAAATCTCGTCATTTTCTGGAGATGTGATCGAAAAAAGCAACGAAAACGGATAATTTTAGCGGAATTTCAATATTTTTCCTCTATTTTGTCTTTATTTTGTCTCCTTTTAGCGATAAATGATCGAAGAAAGCAACTAAAGCGGATAATTTTTGTGAAATTTCAATATGTTTCCTCTATTTTGTCTTTATTTTGTCTCCTTTTAGTGATAAATGATTGAAAAAAGCAACTAAAACGGATAATTTTTGTGAAATTTCAATGTTTCTGCTCTATTTTGCCAAAAATCTCGTCATTTTCTGGAGATGTGATCGAATAAAGCAACTAAAACGGATAATTTCTGTCAAATTTCAATATTTTTCTCTATTTTGCCAAAAATCTCGTCATTTTCTGGAGATGTGATCAAAAAAACAACGAAAACGGATAATTTTAGCGGAATTTCATTATTTTTCCTCTATTTTGTCTTTATTTTGTCTCCTTTTAGCGATAAATGATCGAAAAAAGCAACGAAAACGGATAATTTTAGCGGAATTTCGATATTTTTCCTCTATTTTGTCTTTATTTTGTCTTCTATTAGCGATAAATGATCGAAAAAAGCAACGAAAACGGATAATGTTAGCGAAATTTCAATATTTTTCCTCTATTTTGTCCTTATTTTGTCTCATTTTAGCGATAAATGATCGAAAAAAGCAACTAAAACGGATAATTTTTGGGAAATTTCAATTTTTCTGCTCTATTTTGCCAAATATCTCGTCATTTTCTGGAGATGTGATCGAAAAAAGCAACGAAAACGGATAATTTTAGCGAAATTTCAATATTTTTCCTCTATTTTGTCCTTATTTTGTCTCATTTTAGCGATAAATGATCGAAAAAAGCAACTAAAACGGATAATTTTTGTGAAATTTCAATTTTTCTGCTCTATTTTGCCAAAAATCTCGTCATTTTCTGGAGATGTGATCGAAAAAAGCAACGAAAACGGATAATTTTAGCGATATTTCAATATTTTTCCTCTATTTTGTCCTTATTTTGTCTCATTTTAGCGATAAATAATCGAAAAAAGCAACTAAAACGGATAATTTTTGTGAAATTTCAATTTTTCTGCTCTATTTTGCAAAAAATCTCGTCATTTTCTGGAGATGTGATCGAAAAAAGCAACGAAAACGGATAATTTTAGCGGAATTTGAATATATTTTTCCTCTATCTTGTCCATATTTTGTCTCATTTTAGCGATAAATGATCTAAAAAAGCAACAAAAACGGATAATTTTTGTGAAATTTCAATTTTTCTGCTCTATTTTGCCTAAAATCTCGTCATTTTCTGGAGATGTGATCGAAAAAAGCAACGAAAACGGATAATTTTAGCGGAATTTCAATATTTTTCCTCTATTTTGTCTTTATTTTGTCTCCTTTTAGCGATAAATGATCGAAAAAAGCAACTAAAGCGGATAATTTTTGTGAAATTTCAATATGTTTCCTCTATTTTGTCTTTATTTTGTCTCCTTTTAGTGATAAATGATTGAAAAAAGGAACTAAAACGGATAATTTTTGTGAAATTTCAATGTTTCTGCTCTATTTTGCCAAAAATCTCGTCATTTTCTGGAGATGTGATCGAATAAAGCAACTAAAACGGATAATTTCTGTCAAATTTCAATATTTTTCTACTATTTTGCGTCATTTTAAAGATATATGATGGAAAAAAGCAACGAAAACGGATAATTTTAGCGAAATTTCAATACTTTTCCTCTATTTTGTCCTTATTTTGTCTCATTTAAGCGATAAATGATCGAAAAAAGCAACTAAAACGGATAATTTTTGTGAAATTTCAATTTTTCTGCTTTATTTTGCCTAAAATCTCGTCATTTTCTTGAGATGTGATCGAAAAAAGCAACGAAAACGGATAATTTTAGCGGAATTTCAATATTTTTCCTCTATTTTGTCTTTATTTTGTCTTTATTTTGTCTCCTTTTAGCGATAAATGATCGAAAAAAAAAACGAAAACGGATAATTTTAGCGAAATTTCAATATTTTTCCTCTATTTTGTCCTTATTTTGTCTCATTTTAGCGATAAATGATCGAAAAAAGCAACTAAAACGGATAATTTTTGGGAAATTTCAATTTTTCTGCTCTATTTTGCCAAAAATCTCGTCATTTTCTGGAGATGTGATCGAAAAAAGCAACGAAAACGGATAATTTTAGCGAAATTTCAATATTTTTCCTCTATTTTGTCCTTATTTTGTCTCATTTTAGCGATAAATGATCGAAAAAAGCAACTAAAACGGATAATTTTTGTGAAATTTAAATTTTTCTGCTCTATTTTGCCAAAAATCTCGTCATTTTCTGGAGATGTGATTGAAAAAAGCAACGAAAACGGATAATTTTACGAAATTTCAATATTTTTCCTCTATTTTGTCCTTATTTTGTCCCATTTTAGCGATAAATAATCGAAAAAAGCAACTAAAACGGATAATTTTTGTGAAATTTCAATTTTTCTGCTCTATTTTTCCAAAAATCTCGTCATTTTCTGGAGATGTGATCGAAAAAAGCAACGAAATCGGATAATTTTAGCGGAATTTCAATATTTTTCCTCTATTTTGTCCTAATTTTGTCTCTTTTAGCGATAAATGATCGAAAAAAGCAACTAAAACGGATAATTTTTGTGAAATTTCAATTTTTCTGCTCTATTTTGCCAAAAATCTCGTCTGTTTCTGGAGATGTGATCGAAAAAAGCAACGAAAACGGATAATTTTAGCGGAATTTCAATATTTTTCCTCTATTTTGTCCTTATTTTGTCTCCTTTTGGCGATAAATGATCGAAAAAAGCAACTAAAACGGATAATTTTTGTGAAATTTCAATTTTTCTGCTCTATTTTGCCAAAAATCTCGTCATTTTCTAGAGATGTGATCGAATAAAGCAACTAAAACGGATAATTTCTGTCAAATTTCAATATTTTTCTACTATTTTGCGTCATTTTAAAGATATATGATGGAAAAAAGCAACGAAAACGGATAATTTTAGCGAAATTTCAATACTCTTCCTCTATTTTGTCCTTATTTTGTTTCATTTTAGCGATAAATGATCGAAAAAAGCAACTAAAACGGATAATTTTTGTGAAATTTCAATTTTTCTGCTCTATTTTGCCAAAAATCTCGTCATTTTCTAGAGATGTGATCGAATAAAGCAACTAAAACGGATAATTTCTGTCAAATTTCAATATTTTTCTACTATTTTGCGTCATTTTAAAGATATATGATGGAAAAAAGCAAATATAACGGATAATTTTAGCGGAATTTCAATATGTTTCCTCTATTTTGTCTTTATTTTGTCTCCTTTTAGCGATAAATGATCGAAAAAAGCAACGAAAACGGATAATTTTAGCGGAATTCAATATTTTTCCTCTATTTTGTCCTTATTTTGTCTCCTATTAGCGATAAATGATCGAAAAAAGCAATTAAATTGGATAATTTTTGGGAAATTTCAATTTTTCTGCTCTATTTTGCCAAGAATCTCGTCATTTTGTGGAGATGTGATCGAATAAAGCAACTAAAACGGATAATTTCTGTCAATATTCAATATTTATCTACTATTTTGCGTCATTTTAAAGATATATGATGGAAAAAAGCAACGAAAACGGATAATTTTATCGAAATTTCAATATTTTTCCTTTATTTTGTCCTTATTTTGTCTCATTTTAGCGATAAATGATCTTAAAAAGAAACTAAAACGGATAATTTTTGGGAAATTTCAATTTTCCTGCTCTATTTTGCCTAAAATCTCGTCATTTTCTGGAGATGTGATCGAAAAAAGCAACGAAAACGGATAATTTTAGCGGAATTGCAATATTTTTCCTCTATTTTGTCCTTATTTTGTCTCCTTTTAGCGATAAATGATCGAAAAAATCAACTAAAACGGATAATTTTTGTGAAATTTCAATTTTTCTGCTCTATTTTGCCAAAAATCTCGTCATTTTCAGGAGATGTAATCGGAAAAAGCAACGAAAACGGATAATTTTAGCGAAATTTCAATATTTTTCCTCTATTTAGTCCTTATTTTGTCAAATTTTAGCGATAAATGATCGAAAAAAGCAACTAAAACGGATAAATTTTGTGAAATTTCAATTTTTCTGCTCTATTTTGCCAAAAATCTCTTCATTTTCTGGAGATGTGATCGAATAAAGCAACTAAAACGGATAATTTCTGTCAAATTTCAATATTTTTCTACTATTTTGCGTCATTTTAAAGATATATGATGGAAAAAAGCAACGAAAACGGATAATTTTAGCCAAATTTCAATATTTTTCCTCTATTTTGTCCTTATTTTGTTTCATTTTAGCGATAAATGATCGAAAAAAGCAACTAAAACGGATAATTTTTGTGAAATTTCAATTTTTCTGCTCTATTTTGCCTAAAATCTCGTCATTTTCTGGAGATGTGAACGAAAAAAGCAACGAAAACGGATAATTTTAGCGAAATTTCAATATTTTTCCTCTATTTTGTCCTTATTATGTCTCCTTTAAGCGATAAATGATCGAAAAAAGCAACGAAAAGGGATAATTTTAGCGGAATTTCATTATTTTTCCTCTATTTTGTCTTTATTTTGTCTCCTTTTAGCGATAAATGATCGAAAAAAGCAACGAAAACGGATAATTTTAGCGGAATTTCGATATTTTTCCTCTATTTTGTCTTTATTTTGTCTCCTATTAGCGATAAATGATCGAAAAAAGCAACGAAAACGGATAATGTTAGCGAAATTTCAATATTTTTCCTCTATTTTGTCCTTATTTTGTCTCATTTTAGCGATAAATGATCGAAAAAAGCAACTAAAACGGATAATTTTTGTGAAATTTCAATTTTTCTGCTCTATTTTGCCAAAAATCTCGTCATTTTCTGGAGATGTGATCGAAAAAAGCAACGAAAACGGATAATTTTAGCGAAATTTCAATATTTTTCCTCTATTTTGTCCTTATTTTGTCTCATTTTAGCGATAAATAATCGAAAAAAGCAACTAAAACGGATAATTTTTGTGAAATTTCAATTTTTCTGCTCTATTTTAACAAAAATCTCATCATTTTCTGGAGATGTGATCGAAAAAAGCAACGAAAACGGATAATTTTAGCGGAATTTGAATATATTTTTCCTCTATCTTGTCCATATTTTGTCTCATTTTAGCGATAAATGATCGAAAAAAGCAACAAAAACGGATAATTTTTGTGAAATTTCAATTTTTCTGCTCTATTTTGCCTAAAATCTCGTCATTTTCTGGAGATGTGATCGAAAAAAGCAACGAAAACGGATAATTTTAGCGGAATTTCAATATTTTTCCTCTATTTTGTCTTTATTTTGTCTCCTTTTAGCGATAAATGATCGAAAAAAGCAACTAAAGCGGATAATTTTTGTGAAATTTCAATATGTTTCCTCTATTTTGTCTTTATTCTGTCTCCTTTTAGCGATAAATGATTGAAAAAAGCAACTAAAACGGATAATTTTTGTGAAATTTCAATGTTTCTGCTCTATTTTGCCAAAAATCTCGTCATTTTCTGGAGATGTGATCGAATAAAGCAACTAAAACGGATAATTTCTGTCAAATTTCAATATTTTTCTACTATTTTGCGTCATTTTAAAGATATATGATGGAAAAAAGCAACGAAAACGGATAATTTTAGCGAAATTTCAATACTCTTCCTCTATTTTGTCCTTATTTTGTCTCATTTAAGCGATAAATGATCGAAAAAAGCAACTAAAACGGATAATTTTTGTGAAATTTCAATTTTTCTGCTTTATTTTGCCTAAAATCTCGTCATTTTTTTGAGATGTGATCGAAAAAAGCAACGAAAACGGATAATTTTAGCGGAATTTCAATATTTTTCCTCTATTTTGTCTTTATTTTGTCTTTATTTTGTCTCCTTTTAGCGATAAATGATCGAAAAAAGCAACGAAAACGGATAATTTTAGCGAAATTTCAATATTTTTCCTCTATTTTGTCCTTATTTTGTCTCATTTTAGCGATAAATGATCGAAAAAAGCAACTAAAACGGATAATTTTTGTGAAATTTAAATTTTTCTGCTCTATTTTGCCAAAAATCTCGTCATTTTCTGGAGATGTGATCGAAAAAAGCAACGAAAACGGATAATTTTACGAAATTTCAATATTTTTCCTCTATTTTGTCCTTATTTTGTCTCATTTTAGCGATAAATAATCGAAAAAAGCAACTTAAACGGATAATTTTTGTGAAATTTCAATTTTTCTGCTCTATTTTTCCAAAAATCTCGTCATTTTCTGGAGATGTGATCGAAAAAAGCAACGAAATCGGATAATTTTAGCGGAATTTCAATATTTTTCGTCTATTTTGTCCTAATTTTGTCTCCTTTTAGCGATAAATGATCGAAAAAAGCAACTAAAACGGATAATTTTTGTGAAATTTCAATTTTTCTGCTCTATTTTGCCAAAAATCTCGTCTGTTTCTGGAGATGTGATCGAAAAAAGCAACGAAAACGGATAATTTTAGCGGAATTTCAATATTTTTCCTCTATTTTGTCATTATTTTGTCTCCTTTTAGCGATAAATGATCGAAAAAATCAACTAAAACGGATAATTTTTGTGAAATTTCAATTTTTCTGCTCTATTTTGCTAAAAATCTCGTCATTTTCTAGAGATGTGATCGAATAAAGCAACTAAAACGGATAATTTCTGTCAAATTTCAATATTTTTCTACTATTTTGCGTCATTTTAAAGATATATGATGGAAAAAAGCAACGAAAACGGATAATTTTAGCGGAATTTCAATATATTTCCTCTATTTTGTCTTTATTTTGTCTCCTTTTAGCGATAAATGATCGAAAAAAGCAACGAAAACGGATAATTTTTGTGAAATTTCAATTTTTCTGCTCTATTTTGCCAAAAATCTCGTCATTTTCTGGAGATGTGATCAATAAAAGCAACGAAAACGGATAATTTTAGCGGAATTTCAATATTTTTCCTCTATTTTGTCCTTATTTTGTCTCCTTTAAGCGATAAATGATCGAAAAAAGCAAATAAAACGGATAATTTTAATGGAATTTCAATATGTTTCCTCTATTTTGTCTTTATTTTGTCTCCTTTTAGCGATAAATGATCGAAAAAAGCAACGAAAACGGATAATTTTAGCGGAATTCAATATTTTTCCTCTATTTTGTCCTTATTTTGTCTCCTATTAGCGATAAATGATCGAAAAAAGCAATTAAATTGGATAATTTTTGGGAAATTTCAATTTTTCTGCTCTATTTTGCCAAGAATCTCGTCATTTTGTGGAGATGTGATCGAATAAAGCAACTAAAACGGATAATTTCTGTCAAATTTCAATATTTATCTACTATTTTGCGTCATTTTAAAGATATATGATGGAAAAAAGCAACGAAAACGGATAATTTTATCGAAATTTAAATAGTATTCCTTTATTTTGTCCTTATTTTGTCTCATTTTAGCGATAAATGATCGTAAAAAGAAACTAAAACGGATAATTTTTGTGAAATTTCAATTTTCCTGCTCTATTTTGCCTAAAATCTCGTCATTTTCTGGAGATGTGATCGAAAAAAGCAACGAAAACGGATAATTTTAGCGGAATTGCAATATTTTTCCTCTATTTTGTCCTTATTTTGTCTCCTTTTAGCGATAAATGATCGAAAAAATCAACTAAAACGGATAATTTTTGTGAAATTTCAATTTTTCTGCTCTATTTTGCCAAAAATCTCGTCATTTTCAGGAGATGTAATCGAAAAAAGCAACGAAAACGGATAATTTTAGCGAAATTTCAATATTTTTCCTCTATTTAGTCCTTATTTTGTCAAATTTTAGCGATAAATGATCGAAAAAAGCAACTAAAACGGATAAATTTTGTGAAATTTCAATTTTTCTGCTCTATTTTGCCAAAAATCTCGTCATTTTCTGGAGATGTGATCGAATAAAGCAACTAAAACGGATAATTTCTGTCAAATTTCAATATTTTTCTACTATTTTGCGTCATTTTAAAGATATATGATGGAAAAAAGCAACGAAAACGGATAATTTTAGCGAAATTTCAATATTTTTCCCCTATTTTGTCCTTATTTTGTTTCATTTTAGCGATAAATGATCGAAAAAAGCAACTAAAACGGATAATTTTTGTGAAATTTCAATTTTTCTGCTCTATTTTGCCTAAAATCTCGTCATTTTCTGGAGATGTGATCGAAAAAAGCAACGAAAACGGATAATTTTAGCGGAATTGCAATATTTTTCCTCTATTTTGTCCTTATTTTGTCTCCTTTTAGCGATAAATGATCGAAAAAAGCAACTAAAACGGATAATTTTTGTGAAATTTCAATTTTTCTGCTCTATTTTGCCAAAAATCTCGTCATTTTCTGGAGATGTGATCGAATAAAGCAACTAAAACGGATAATTTCTGTCAAATTTCAATATTTTTCCACTATTTTACGTCATTTTAGAGATATATGATGGAAAAAAGCAACGAAAACGGATAATTTTAGCGGAATTTCAATATTTTTCCTCTATTTTGTCCTTATTTTGTCTCCTTTTAGCGATAAATGATCGAAAAAAGCAACTAAAACGGATAATTTTTGTGAAATTTCAATTTTACTGCTCTATTTTGCCTAAAATCTCGTCATTTTCTGGAGATGTGAACGAAAAAAGCAACGAAAACGGATAATTTTAGCGAAATTTCAATATTTTTCCTCTATTTTGTCCTTATTTTGTCTCATTTTAGCGATAAATGATCGAAAAAAGCAACTAAAACGGATAATTTTTGTGAAATTTCAATTTTTCTGATCTATTTTGCCAAAAATCTCGTCATTTTCTGGAGATGTGATCGAATAAAGCAACTAAAACGGATAATTTTAGCGAAATTTCAATATTTTTCTACTATTTTGCGTAATTTTAAAGATATATGATGGAAAAAAGCAACGAAAACGGATAATTTTAGCGAAATTTCAATATTTTTCCTCTATTTTGTCCTTATTTTGTCTCATTTTAGCGATAAATGATCGAAAAAAGCAATTAAAATGGATAATTTTTGTGAAATTTCAAGTTTTCTGCTCTATTTTGCCAAAAATCTCGTCATTTTCTGGAGATGTGATCGAATAAAGCAACTAAAACGGATAATTTCTGTCAAATTTTAATATTTTTCCACTATTTTGCGTCATTTTAGAGATATATGATGGAAAAAAGCAACGAAAACGGATAATTTTATCGGAATTTCAATATTTTTCCTCTATTTTGTCCTTATTTTGTCTCATTTTAGCGATAAATGATCGAAAAAAGCAACTTAAACGGATAATTTTTGTGAAATTTCAATTTTACTGCTCTATTTTGCCTAAAATCTCGTCATTTTCTGGAGATGTGATCGAAAAAAGCAACGAAAACGGATAATTTTAGCGAAATTTCAATATTTTTCCTCTATTTTGTCCTTATTTTGTCTCATTTTAGCGATAAATGATCGAAAAAAGCAACTAAAACGGATAATTTTTGTGAAATTTCAATTTTTCTGATCTATTTTGCCAAAAATCTTGTCATTTTCTGGGGATGTGATCGAATAAAGCAACTAAAACGGATAATTTCTGTCAAATTTCAATATTTTTCTACTATTTTGCGTCATTTTAAAGATATATGATGGAAAAAAGCAACTAAAGCGGATAATTTTTGTGAAATTTCAATATGTTTCCTCTATTTTGTCTTTATTTTGTCTCCTTTTAGCGATAAATGATTGAAAGAAGCAACTAAAACGGATAATTTTTGTGAAATTTCAATGTTTCTGCTCTATTTTGCCAAAAATCTCGTCATTTTCTGGAGATGTGATCGAATAAAGCAACTAAAACGGATAATTTCTGTCAAATTTCAATATTTTTCTACTATTTTGCGTCATTTTAAAGATATATGATGGAAAAAAGCAACGAAAACGGATAATTTTAGCGAAATTTCAATACTCTTCCTCTATTTTGTCCTTATTTTGTTTCATTTTAGCGATAAATGATCGAAAAAAGCAACTAAAACGGATAATTTTTGTGAAATTTCAATTTTTCTGCTCTATTTTGCCTAAAATCTCGTCATTTTCTGGAGATGTGATCGAAAAAAGCAACGAAAACGGATAATTTTAGCGGAATTGCAATATTTTTCCTCTATTTTGTCCTTATTTTGTCTCCTTTTAGCGATAAATGATCGAAAAAAGCAACTAAAACGGATAATTTTTGTGAAATTTCAATTTTTCTGCTCTATTTTGCCAAAAATCTCGTCATTTTCTGGAGATGTGATCGAATAAAGCAACTAAAACGGATAATTTCTGTCAAATTTCAATATTTTTCCACTATTTTACGTCATTTTAGAGATATATGATGGAAAAAAGCAACGAAAACGGATAATTTTAGCGGAATTTCAATATTTTTCCTCTATTTTTTCCTTATTTTGTCTCCTTTTAGCGATAAATGATCGAAAAAAGCAACTAAAACGGATAATTTTTGTGAAATTTCAATTTTACTGCTCTATTTTGCCTAAAATCTCGTCATTTTCTGGAGATGTGAACGAAAAAAGCAACGAAAACGGATAATTTTAGCGAAATTTCAATATTTTTCCTCTATTTTGTCCTTATTTTGTCTCATTTTAGCGATAAATGATCGAAAAAAGCAACTAAAACGGATAATTTTTGTGAAATTTCAATTTTTCTGATCTATTTTGCCAAAAATCTCGTCATTTTCTGGAGATGTGATCGAATAAAGCAACTAAAACGGATAATTTTAGCGAAATTTCAATATTTTTCTACTATTTTGCGTAATTTTAAAGATATATGATGGAAAAAAGCAACGAAAACGGATAATTTTAGCGAAATTTCAATATTTTTCCTCTATTTTGTCCTTATTTTGTCTCATTTTAGCGATAAATGATCGAAAAAAGCAACTAAAATGGATAATTTTTGTGAAATTTCAAGTTTTCTGCTCTATTTTGCCAAAAATCTCGTCATTTTCTGGAGATGTGATCGAATAAAGCAACTAAAACGGATAATTTCTGTCAAATTTCAATATTTTTCTACTATTTTGCGTCATTTTAAAAATATATGATGGAAAAAAACAACGAAAATGGATAATTTTAGCGAAATTTCAATATTTTTCCTCTATTTTGTCCTTATTTTGTCTCATTTTAGCGATAAATGATCGAAAAAAGCAACAAAAACGGATAATTTTTGTGAAATTTCAATTTTTCTGCTCTATTTTGCCAAAAATCTCGTCATTTTCTTGAAATATGATCGAAAAAAGCAACGAAAACGGATAATTTTAGCGGAATTTCAATATTTTTCCTCTATTTTGTCCTTATTTTGTCTCCTTTTAGCGATAAATGATCGAAAAAAGCAACTAAAACGGATAATTTTTGTGAAATTTCAATTTTTCTGCTCTATTTTGCCAAAAATCTCGTCATTTTCTGGAGATGTGATCGAATAAAGCAACTAAAACGGATAATTTCTGTCAAATTTTAATATTTTTCCACTATTTTGCGTCATTTTAGAGATATATGATGGAAAAAAGCAACGAAAACGGATAATTTTATCGGAATTTCAATATTTTTCCTCTATTTTGTCCTTATTTTGTCTCATTTTAGCGATAAATGATCGAAAAAAGCAACTTAAACGGATAATTTTTGTGAAATTTCAATTTTACTGCTCTATTTTGCCTAAAATCTCGTCATTTTCTGGAGATG
Organism: Sympetrum striolatum; assembly: GCA_947579665.1. Classification (NCBI taxonomy): domain Eukaryota; kingdom Metazoa; phylum Arthropoda; class Insecta; order Odonata; family Libellulidae; genus Sympetrum; species Sympetrum striolatum. The sequence goes on along the minus strand of OX388345.1, from coordinate 105,236,208 downwards.
TGATCGAAAAAAGCAACGAAAACGGATAATTTTAGCGAAATTTCAATATTTTTCCTCTATTTTGTCCTTATTTTGTCTCATTTTAGCGATAAATGATCGAAAAAAGCAACTAAAACGGATAATTTTTGTGAAATTTCAATTTTTCTGATCTATTTTGCCAAAAATCTTGTCATTTTCTGGGGATGTGATCGAATAAAGCAACTAAAACGGATAATTTCTGTCAAATTTCAATATTTTTCTACTATTTTGCGTCATTTTAAAGATATATGATGGAAAAAAGCAACTAAAGCGGATAATTTTTGTGAAATTTCAATATGTTTCCTCTATTTTGTCTTTATTTTGTCTCCTTTTAGCGATAAATGATTGAAAGAAGCAACTAAAACGGATAATTTTTGTGAAATTTCAATGTTTCTGCTCTATTTTGCCAAAAATCTCGTCATTTTCTGGAGATGTGATCGAATAAAGCAACTAAAACGGATAATTTCTGTCAAATTTCAATATTTTTCTACTATTTTGCGTCATTTTAAAGATATATGATGGAAAAAAGCAACGAAAACGGATAATTTTAGCGAAATTTCAATACTCTTCCTCTATTTTGTCCTTATTTTGTTTCATTTTAGCGATAAATGATCGAAAAAAGCAACTAAAACGGATAATTTTTGTGAAATTTCAATTTTTCTGCTCTATTTTGCCTAAAATCTCGTCATTTTCTGGAGATGTGATCGAAAAAAGCAACGAAAACGGATAATTTTAGCGGAATTGCAATATTTTTCCTCTATTTTGTCCTTATTTTGTCTCCTTTTAGCGATAAATGATCGAAAAAAGCAACTAAAACGGATAATTTTTGTGAAATTTCAATTTTTCTGCTCTATTTTGCCAAAAATCTCGTCATTTTCTGGAGATGTGATCGAATAAAGCAACTAAAACGGATAATTTCTGTCAAATTTCAATATTTTTCCACTATTTTACGTCATTTTAGAGATATATGATGGAAAAAAGCAACGAAAACGGATAATTTTAGCGGAATTTCAATATTTTTCCTCTATTTTGTCCTTATTTTGTCTCCTTTTAGCGATAAATGATCGAAAAAAGCAACTAAAACGGATAATTTTTGTGAAATTTCAATTTTACTGCTCTATTTTGCCTAAAATCTCGTCATTTTCTGGAGATGTGAACGAAAAAAGCAACGAAAACGGATAATTTTAGCGAAATTTCAATATTTTTCCTCTATTTTGTCCTTATTTTGTCTCATTTTAGCGATAAATGATCGAAAAAAGCAACTAAAACGGATAATTTTTGTGAAATTTCAATTTTTCTGATCTATTTTGCCAAAAATCTCGTCATTTTCTGGAGATGTGATCGAATAAAGCAACTAAAACGGATAATTTTAGCGAAATTTCAATATTTTTCTACTATTTTGCGTAATTTTAAAGATATATGATGGAAAAAAGCAACGAAAACGGATAATTTTAGCGAAATTTCAATATTTTTCCTCTATTTTGTCCTTATTTTGTCTCATTTTAGCGATAAATGATCGAAAAAAGCAACTAAAATGGATAATTTTTGTGAAATTTCAAGTTTTCTGCTCTATTTTGCCAAAAATCTCGTCATTTTCTGGAGATGTGATCGAATAAAGCAACTAAAACGGATAATTTCTGTCAAATTTCAATATTTTTCTACTATTTTGCGTCATTTTAAAAATATATGATGGAAAAAAACAACGAAAATGGATAATTTTAGCGAAATTTCAATATTTTTCCTCTATTTTGTCCTTATTTTGTCTCATTTTAGCGATAAATGATCGAAAAAAGCAACAAAAACGGATAATTTTTGTGAAATTTCAATTTTTCTGCTCTATTTTGCCAAAAATCTCGTCATTTTCTTGAAATATGATCGAAAAAAGCAACGAAAACGGATAATTTTAGCGGAATTTCAATATTTTTCCTCTATTTTGTCCTTATTTTGTCTCCTTTTAGCGATAAATGATCGAAAAAAGCAACTAAAACGGATAATTTTTGTGAAATTTCAATTTTTCTGCTCTATTTTGCCAAAAATCTCGTCATTTTCTGGAGATGTGATCGAATAAAGCAACTAAAACGGATAATTTCTGTCAAATTTTAATATTTTTCCACTATTTTGCGTCATTTTAGAGATATATGATGGAAAAAAGCAACGAAAACGGATAATTTTATCGGAATTTCAATATTTTTCCTCTATTTTGTCCTTATTTTGTCTCATTTTAGCGATAAATGATCGAAAAAAGCAACTTAAACGGATAATTTTTGTGAAATTTCAATTTTACTGCTCTATTTTGCCTAAAATCTCGTCATTTTCTGGAGATGTGATCGAAAAAAGCAACGAAAACGGATAATTTTAGCGAAATTTCAATATTTTTCCTCTATTTTGTCCTTATTTTGTCTCATTTTAGCGATAAATGATCGAAAAAAGCAACTAAAACGGATAATTTTTGTGAAATTTCAATTTTTCTGATCTATTTTGCCAAAAATCTTGTCATTTTCTGGGGATGTGATCGAATAAAGCAACTAAAACGGATAATTTCTGTCAAATTTCAATATTTTTCTACTATTTTGCGTCATTTTAAAGATATATGATGGAAAAAAGCAACTAAAGCGGATAATTTTTGTGAAATTTCAATATGTTTCCTCTATTTTGTCTTTATTTTGTCTCCTTTTAGCGATAAATGATTGAAAGAAGCAACTAAAACGGATAATTTTTGTGAAATTTCAATGTTTCTGCTCTATTTTGCCAAAAATCTCGTCATTTTCTGGAGATGTGATCGAATAAAGCAACTAAAACGGATAATTTCTGTCAAATTTCAATATTTTTCTACTATTTTGCGTCATTTTAAAGATATATGATGGAAAAAAGCAACGAAAACGGATAATTTTAGCGAAATTTCAATACTCTTCCTCTATTTTGTCCTTATTTTGTCTCATTTAAGCGATAAATGATCGAAAAAAGCAACTAAAACGGATAATTTTTGTGAAATTTCAATTTTTCTGCTTTATTTTGCCTAAAATCTCGTCATTTTTTTGAGATGTGATCGAAAAAAGCAACGAAAACGGATAATTTTAGCGGAATTTCAATATTTTTCCTCTATTTTGTCTTTATTTTGTCTTTATTTTGTCTCCTTTTAGCGATAAATGATCGAAAAAAAAAAACGAAAACGGATAATTTTAGCGAAATTTCAATATTTTTCCTCTATTTTGTCCTTATTTTGTCTCATTTTAGCGATAAATGATCGAAAAAAGCAACTAAAACGGATAATTTTTGGGAAATTTCAATTTTTCTGCTCTATTTTGCCAAAAATCTCGTCATTTTCTGGAGATGTGATCGAAAAAAGCAACGAAAACGGATAATTTTAGCGAAATTTCAATATTTTTCCTCTATTTTGTCCTTATTTTGTCTCATTTTAGCGATAAATGATCGAAAAAAGCAACTAAAACGGATAATTTTTGTGAAATTTAAATTTTTCTGCTCTATTTTGCCAAAAATCTCGTCATTTTCTGGAGATGTGATCGAAAAAAGCAACGAAAACGGATAATTTTACGAAATTTCAATATTTTTCCTCTATTTTGTCCTTATTTTGTCTCATTTTAGCGATAAATAATCGAAAAAAGCAACTAAAACGGATAATTTTTGTGAAATTTCAATTTTTCTGCTCTATTTTTCCAAAAATCTCGTCATTTTCTGGAGATGTGATCGAAAAAAGCAACGAAATCGGATAATTTTAGCGGAATTTCAATATTTTTCGTCTATTTTGTCCTAATTTTGTCTCCTTTTAGCGATAAATGATCGAAAAAAGCAACTAAAACGGATAATTTTTGTGAAATTTCAATTTTTCTGCTCTATTTTGCCAAAAATCTCGTCTGTTTCTGGAGATGTGATCGAAAAAAGCAACGAAAACGGATAATTTTAGCGGAATTTCAATATTTTTCCTCTATTTTGTCATTATTTTGTCTCCTTTTAGCGATAAATGATCGAAAAAATCAACTAAAACGGATAATTTTTGTGAAATTTCAATTTTTCTGCTCTATTTTGCTAAAAATCTCGTCATTTTCTAGAGATGTGATCGAATAAAGCAACTAAAACGGATAATTTCTGTCAAATTTCAATATTTTTCTACTATTTTGCGTCATTTTAAAGATATATGATGGAAAAAAGCAACGAAAACGGATAATTTTAGCGAAATTTCAATATTTTTCCTCTATTTTGTCCTTATTTTGTCTCATTTTAGCGATAAATGATCGAAAAAAGCAACTAAAACGGATAATTTTTGGGAAATTTCAATTTTTCTGCTCTATTTTGCCAAAAATCTCGTCATTTTCTGGAGATGTGATCGAAAAAAGCAACGAAAACGGATAATTTTAGCGAAATTTCAATATTTTTCCTCTATTTTGTCCTTATTTTGTCTCATTTTAGCGATAAATGATCGAAAAAAGCAACTAAAACGGATAATTTTTGTGAAATTTAAATTTTTCTGCTCTATTTTGCCAAAAATCTCGTCATTTTCTGGAGATGTGATCGAAAAAAGCAACGAAAACGCATAATTTTACGAAATTTCAATATTTTTCCTCTATTTTGTCCTTATTTTGTCTCATTTTAGCGATAAATAATCGAAAAAAGCAACTAAAACGGATAATTTTTGTGAAATTTCAATTTTTCTGCTCTATTTTTCCAAAAATCTCGTCATTTTCTGGAGATGTGATCGAAAAAAGCAACGAAATCGGATAATTTTAGCGGAATTTCAATATTTTTCGTCTATTTTGTCCTAATTTTGTCTCCTTTTAGCGATAAATGATCGAAAAAAGCAACTAAAACAGATAATTTTTGTGAAATTTCTATTTTTCTGCTCTATTTTGCCAAAAATCTCGTCTGTTTCTGGAGATGTGATCGAAAAAAGCAACGAAAACGGATAATTTTAGCGGAATTTCAATATTTTTCCTCTATTTTGTCATTATTTTGTCTCCTTTTAGCGATAAATGATCGAAAAAATCAACTAAAACGGATAATTTTTGTGAAATTTCAATTTTTCTGCTCTATTTTGCTAAAAATCTCGTCATTTTCTAGAGATGTGATCGAATAAAGCAACTAAAACGGATAATTTCTGTCAAATTTCAATATTTTTCTACTATTTTGCGTCATTTTAAAGATATATGATGGAAAAAAGCAACGAAAACGGATAATTTTAGCGGAATTTCAATATTTTTCCTCTATTTTGTCTTTATTTTGTCTCCTTTTAGCGATAAATGATCGAAAAAAGCAACGAAAACGGATAATTTTTGTGAAATTTCAATTTTTCTGCTCTATTTTGCCAAAAATCTCGTCATTTTCTGGAGATGTGATCAATAAAAGCAACGAAAACGGATAATTTTAGCGGAATTTCAATATTTTTCCTCTATTTTGTCCTTATTTTGTCTCCTTTAAGCGATAAATGATCGAAAAAAGCAAATAAAACGGATAATTTTAGCGGAATTTCAATATGTTTCCTCTATTTTGTCTTTATTTTGTCTCCTTTTAGCGATAAATGATCGAAAAAAGCAACGAAAACGGATAATTTTAGCGGAATTCAATATTTTTCCTCTATTTTGTCCTTATTTTGTCTCCTATTAGCGATAAATGATCGAAAAAAGCAATTAAATTGGATAATTTCTGGGAAATTTCAATTTTTCTGCTCTATTTTGCCAAGAATCTCGTCATTTTGTGGAGATGTGATCGAATAAAGCAACTAAAACGGATAATTTCTGTCAAATTTCAATATTTATCTACTATTTTGCGTCATTTTAAAGATATATGATGGAAAAAAGCAACGAAAACGGATAATTTTATCGAAATTTAAATATTTTTCCTTTATTTTGTCCTTATTTTGTCTCATTTTAGCGATAAATGATCGTAAAAAGAAACTAAAACGGATAATTTTTGTGAAATTTCAATTTTCCTGCTCTATTTTGCCTAAAATCTCGTCATTTTCTGGAGATGTGATCGAAAAAAGCAACGAAAACGGATAATTTTAGCGGAATTGCAATATTTTTCCTCTATTTTGTCCTTATTTTGTCTCCTTTTAGCGATAAATGATCGAAAAAATCTACTAAAACGGATAATTTTTGTGAAATTTCAATTTTTCTGCTCTATTTTGCCAAAAATCTCGTCATTTTCAGGAGATGTAATCGAAAAAAGCAACGAAAACGGATAATTTTAGCGAAATTTCAATATTTTTCCTCTATTTAGTCCTTATTTTGTCAAATTTTAGCGATAAATGATCCAAAAAAGCAACTAAAACGGATAAATTTTGTGAAATTTCAATTTTTCTGCTCTATTTTGCCAAAAATCTCGTCATTTTCTGGAGATGTGATCGAATAAAGCAACTAAAACGGATAATTTCTGTCAAATTTCAATATTTTTCTACTATTTTGCGTCATTTTAAAGATATATGATGGAAAAAAGCAACGAAAACGGATAATTTTAGCGAAATTTCAATATTTTTCCTCTATTTTGTCCTTATTTTGTTTCATTTTAGCGATAAATGATCGAAAAAAGCAACTAAAACGGATAATTTTTGTGAAATTTCAATTTTTCTGCTCTATTTTGCCTAAAATCTCGTCATTTTCTGGAGATGTGATCGAAAAAAGCAACGAAAACGGATAATTTTAGCGGAATTGCAATATTTTTCCTCTATTTTGTCCTTATTTTGTCTCCTTTTAGCGATAAATGATCGAAAAAAGCAACTAAAACGGATAATTTTTGTGAAATTTCAATTTTTCTGCTCTATTTTGCCAAAAATCTCGTCATTTTCTGGAGATGTGATCGAATAAAGAAACTAAAAACGGATAATTTCTGTCAAATTTCAATATTTTTCCACTATTTTGCGTCATTTTAGAGATATATGATGGAAAAAAGCAACGAAAACGGATAATTTTAGCGGAATTTCAATATTTTTCCTCTATTTTGTCCTTATTTTGTCTCATTTTAGCGATAAATGATCGAAAAAAGCAACTAAAACGGATAATTTTTGTGAAATTTCAATTTTACTGCTCTATTTTGCCTAAAATCTCGTCATTTTCTGGAGATGTGAACGAAAAAAGCAACGAAAACGGATAATTTTAGCGAAATTTCAATATTTTTCCTCTATTTTGTCCTTATTTTGTCTCATTTTAGCGATAAATGATCGAAAAAAGCAACTAAAACGGATAATTTTTGTGAAATTTCAATTTTTCTGATCTATTTTGCCAAAAATCTCGTCATTTTCTGGAGATGTGATCGAATAAAGCAACTAAAACGGATAATTTTAGCGAAATTTCAATATTTTTCTACTATTTTGCGTAATTTTAAAGATATATGATGGAAAAAAGCAACGAAAACGGATAATTTTAGCGAAATTTCAATATTTTTCCTCTATTTTGTCCTTATTTTGTCTCATTTTAGCGATAAATGATCGAAAAAAGCAACTAAAATGGATAATTTTTGTGAAATTTCAAGTTTTCTGCTCTATTTTGCCAAAAATCTCGTCATTTTCTGGAGATGTGATCGAATAAAGCAACTAAAACGGATAATTTCTGTCAAATTTCAATATTTTTCTACTATTTTGCGTCATTTTAAAAATATATGATGGAAAAAAACAACGAAAATGGATAATTTTAGCGAAATTTCAATATTTTTCCTCTATTTTGTCCTTATTTTGTCTCATTTTAGCGATAAATGATCGAAAAAAGCAACAAAAACGGATAATTTTTGTGAAATTTCAATTTTTCTGCTCTATTTTGCGAAAAATCTCGTCATTTTCTGGAAATATGATCGAAAAAAGCAACGAAAACGGATAATTTTAGCGGAATTTCAATATTTTTCCTCTATTTTGTCCTTATTTTGTCTCCTTTTAGCGATAAATGATCGAAAAAAGCAACTAAAACGGATAATTTTTGTTAAATTTCAATTTTTCTGCTCTATTTTGCCAAAAATCTCGTCATTTTCTGGAGATGTGATCGAATAAAGCAACTAAAACGGATAATTTCTGTCAAATTTTAATATTTTTCCACTATTTTGCGTCATTTTAGAGATATATGATGGAAAAAAGCAACGAAAACGGATAATTTTAGCGGAATTTCAATATTTTTCCTCTATTTTGTCCTTATTTTGTCTCATTTTAGCGATAAATGATCGAAAAAAGCAACTAAAACGGATAATTTTTGTGAAATTTCAATTTTACTGCTCTATTTTGCCTAAAATCTCGTCATTTTCTGGAGATGTGATCGAAAAAAGCAACGAAAACGGATAATTTTAGCGAAATTTCAATATTTTTCCTCTATTTTGTCCTTATTTTGTCTCATTTTAGCGATAAATGATCGAAAAAAGCAACTAAAACGGATAATTTTTGTGAAATTTCAATTTTTCTGATCTATTTTGCCAAAAATCTTGTCATTTTCTGGGGATGTGATCGAATAAAGCAACTAAAACGGATAATTTCTGTCAAATTTCAATATTTTTCTACTATTTTGCGTCATTTTAAAGATATATGATGGAAAAAAGCAACGAAAACGGATAATTTTAGCGAAATTTCAATATTTTTCCTCTATTTTGTCCTTATTTTGTCTCATTTTAGCGATAAATGATCGAAAAAAGCAACTAAAACGGATAATTTTTGTGAAATTTCAAGTTTTCTGCTCTATTTTGCCAAAAATCTCGTCATTTTCTGGAGATGTGATCGAATAAATTAACTAAAACGGATAATTTCTGTCAAATTTCAATATTTTTCTACTATTTTGCGTCATTTTAAAAATATATGATGGAAAAAAGCAACGAAAATGGATAATTTTAGCGAAATTTCAATATTTTTCCACTATTTTGTCCTTATTTTGTCTCATTTTAGCGATAAATGATCGAAAAAAGCAACTAAAACGGATAATTTTTGTGAAATTTCAATTTTTCTGCTCTATTTTGCCAAAAATCTCGTCATTTTCTGGAAATGTGATCGAAAAAAGCAACGAAAACGGAAAATTTTAGCGGAATTTCAATATTTTTCCTCTATTTTGTCCTTGTTTTGTCTCCTTTTAGCGATAAATGATCTAAAAAAGCAACTAAACCGGATAATTTTTGTGAAATTTCAATTTTTCTGCTCTATTTTGCCAAAAATCTCGTCATTTTCTGGAGATACGATCAAAAAAAGCAACGAAAACGGATAATTTTAGCGGAATATCAATATATTTCCTCTATTTTGTCTTTATTTTGTCTCCTTTTAGCGATAAATGATCGAAAAAAGCAACTAAAACGGATAATTATTGTGAAATTTCAATTTTTCTGCTCTATTTTGCCAAAAATCTCGTCATTTTCTGGAGATGTGATCGAAAAAAGCAACAATTTTAGCGAAATTTCAATATTTTTCCTATATTTTGTCCTTATTTTGTCTCATTTTAGCGATAAATGATCGAAAAAAGCAACTAAAACGGATAATTTTAGCGGAATTTCAATATTTTTCCTCTATTTTGTCCTTATTTTGTCTCCTTTAAGCGATAAATGATAGAAAAAAGCAAATAAAACGGATAATTTTAGCGGAATTTCAATATGTTTCCTCTATTTTGTCATTATTTTGTCTCCTTTTAGCGATAAATGATCGAAAAAAGCAACTAAAACGGATAATTATTGTGAAATTTCAATTTTTCTGCTCTATTTTGCCAAAAATCTCGTCATTTTCTGGAGATGTGATCGAAAAAAGCAACAATTTTAGCGAAATTTCAATATTTTTCCTATATTTTGTCCTTATTTTGTCTCATTTTAGCGATAAATGATCGAAAAAATCAACTAAAATGGATAATTTTTGTGAAATTTCAATTTTTCTGCTCCATTTTGCCAAAAATGTCGTCATTTTCTGGAGATGTGATCGAAAAAAGCAACGAAAACGGATAATTTTAGCGGAATTTCAATATTTTTCCTCTATTTTGTCTTTATTTTGTCTCCTTTTAGCGATAAATGATCGAAAAAAGCAACGAAAACGGATAATTTTAGCAAAATTTTAATATTTTTCCTCAATTTTGTCCTTATTTTGTCTCATTTTAGCGATAAATGATCGAAAAAAGCAACTAAAACGGATAATTATTGTGAAATTTCAATTTTTCTGCTCTATTTTGCCAAAAATCTCGTCATTTTCTGGAGATGTGATCGAAAAAAGCAACAATTTTAGCGAAATTTCAATATTTTTCCTATATTTTGTCATTATTTTGTCTCATTTTAGCGATAAATGATCGAAAAAAGCAACTAAAACGGATAATTTTTGTGAAATTTAAATTTTTCTGCTCTATTTTGCCAAAAATCTCGTCATTTTCTGGAGATGTGATAGAGAAAAGCAACGAAAACGGATAATTTTAGCGAAATTTCAATATTTTTCCTCTATTTTGTCCTTATTTTGTCTCATTTTAGCGATAAATCATCGAAAAAAGCAACTAAAACGGATAATTTTTGTGAAATTTCAATTTTTCTGCTCTATTTTGCCAAAAATCTCGTCATTTTCTGGAGATGTGATCGAAAAAAGCAACAATTTTAGCGAAATTTCAATATTTTTCCTATATTTTGTCCTTATTTTGTCTCATTTTAGCGATAAATGATCGAAAAAAGCAACTAAAACGGATAATTTTTGTGAAATTTAAATTTTTCTGCTCTATTTTGCCAAAAATCTCGTCATTTTCTGGAGATGTGATCGAGAAAAGCAACGAAAACGGATAATTTTAGCGAAATTTCAATATTTTTCCTCTATTTTGTCCTTATTTTGTCTCATTTTAGCGATAAATCATCGAAAAAAGCAACTAAAACGGATAATTTTTGTGAAATTTCAATTTTTCTGCTCTATTTTGCCAAAAATCTCGTCATTTTCTGGAGATGTGATCGAAAAAAGCAACGAAAACGGATAATTTTAGCAAAATTTCAATATTTTTCCTCTATTATGTACTTATTTTGTCTTCTTTTAGCGATAAATGATCGAAAAAAGCAACTACAACGGATAATTTTTGTGAAATTTCAATTTTTCTGCTCTATTTTACCAAAAATCTCGTCATTTTCTGGAGATGTGATCGAAAAAAGCAACGAAAACGGATAATTTTAGCGGAATTTCAATATTTTTCCTCTATTTTGTCCTTATTTTGTCTCCTTTTAGCGATAAATGATCGAAAAAAGCAACTAAAACGGATAATTTTTGTTAAATTTCAATTTTTCTGGTCTATTTTGCCAAAAATCTCGTCATTTTCTAGATATGTGATCGAATAAAGCAACTAAAACGGATAATTTCTGTCAATTTTCAATATTATTCTACTATTTTGCGTCATTTTAAAGATATATGATGGAAAAAAGCAACGAAAACGGATTATTTTAGCGAAATTTCAATATTTTTCCTCTATTTTGTCCCTATTTTGTCTCATTTTAGCGATAAATGATCGAAAAAAGCAACTAAAACGGATAATTTTTGTGAATTTTCAATTTTTCTGCTCTATTTTGCCAAAAATGTCGTCATTTTCTGGAGATGTGATCGAAAAAAGCAACGAAAACGGATAATTTTAGCGAAATTTCAATATTTTTCATCTATTTCGTCCTTATTTTGTCTCATTTTAGCGATAAATGATTGAAAAAAGCAACGAAAACGGATAATTTTAGCGAAATTTCAATATTTTTCCTCAATTTTGTCCTTATTTTGTCTCATTTTAGCGATACATGATCGAAAAAAGCAACTAAAACGGATAATTTTTGTGAAATTTCAATTTTTCTGCTCTATTTTGCCAAAAATCTCGTCATTTTCTGGAGATGTGATCGAAAAAAAGCAACGAAAACGGATAATTTTAGCGAAATTTCAATATTTTTCCTCTATTTTGTCCTTATTTTGTCTCATTTTAGCGATAAATGATCGAAAAAAGCAACTAAAACGGATAATTTTTGTGAAATTTCAATTTTTCTGCTCTATTTTGCCAAAAATCTCGTCATTTTCTAGAGATGTGATCGAGAAAAGCAACGAAAACGGATAATTTTAGCGAAATTTCATTATTTTTTTTATATTTTGTCCTTATTTTGTCTCATTCTAGCGATAAATAATCGAAAAAAGCAACTAAAACGGATAATTTTTGTGAAATTTCAATTTTTCTGCTCTATTTTTCCAAAAATCTCGTCATTTTCTGGAGATGTGATCGAAAAAAGCAACGAAATCGGATAATTTTAGCGGAATTTCAATATATTTCCTCTATTTTGTCTTTATTTTGTCTTTATATTGTCTCCTTTTAGCGATAAATGATCGAAAAAAAAAAACGAAAACGGATAATTTTAGTGAAATTTCAATATTTTTCCTCTATTTTGTCCTTATTTTGTCTCATTTTAGCGATAAATGATCGAAAAAAGCAACTAAAACGGATAATTTTTGGGAAATTTCAATTTTTCTGCTCTATTTTGCCAAAAATCTCGTCATTTTCTGGAGATGTGATCGAAAAAAGCAACGAAAACGGATAATTTTAGCGAAATTTCAATATTTTTCCTCTATTTTGTCCTTATTTTGTCTCATTTTAGCGATAAATGATCGAAAAAAGCAACTAAAACGGATAATTTTTGTGAAATTTAAATTTTTCTGCTCTATTTTGCCAAAAATCTCGTCATTTTCTGGAGATGTGATCGAAAAAAGCAACGAAAACGGATAATTTTACGAAATTTCAATATTTTTCCTCTATTTTGTCCTTATTTTGTCTCATTTTAGCGATAAATAATCGAAAAAAGCAACTAAAACGGATAATTTTTGTGAAATTTCAATTTTTCTGCTCTATTTTTCCAAAAATCTCGTCATTTTCTGGAGATGTGATCGAAAAAAGCAACGAAATCGGATAATTTTAGCGGAATTTCAATATTTTTCCTCTATTTTGTCTTAATTTTGTCTCCTTTTAGCGATAAATGATCGAAAAAAGCAACTAAAACGGATAATGTTTGTGAAATTTCAATTTTTCTGCTCTATTTTGCCAAAAATCTCGTCTGTTTCTGGAGATGTGATCGAAAAAAGGCAACGAAAACGGATAATTTTAGCGGAATTTCAATATTTTTCCTCTATTTTGTCCTTATTTTGTCTCCTTTTAGCGATAAATGATCGAAAAAAGCAACTAAAACGGATAAATTTTGTGAAATTTCAATTTTTCTGCTCTATTTTGCCAAAAATCTCGTCATTTTCTGGAGATGTGATCGAATAAAGCAACTAAAACGGATAATTTTAGCGAAATTTCAATATTTTTCCACTATTTTGCGTCATTTTAGAGATATATGATGGAAAAAAGCAAAGAAAACGAATAATTTTAGCGAAATTTCAATATTTTTCCTCTATTTTGTCCTTATTTTGTCTCATTTTAGCGATAAATGATTGAAAAAAGCAACTAAAACGGATAATTTTTGTGAAATTTCAATTTTTCTGATCTATTTTGCCAAAAATCTCGTCATTTTCTGGAGATGTGATCGAATAAAGCAACTAAAACGGATAATTTTAGCGAAATTTCAATATATTTCTACTATTTTGCGTAATTTTAAAGATATATGATGGAAAAAAAAGCAACGAAAACGGATAATTTTAGCGAAATTTCAATATTTTTTCTATTTTGTCCTTATTTTGTCTCATTTTAGCGATAAATGATCGAAAAAAGCAACTAAAATGGATAATTTTTGTGAAATTTCAAGTTTTCTGCTCTATTTTGCCAAAAATCTCGTCATTTTCTGGAGATGTGATCGAATAAAGCAACTAAAACGGATAATTTCTGTCAAATTTCAATATTTTTCTACTATTTTGCGTCATTTTAAAAATATATGATGGAAAAAAGCAACGAAAATGGATAATTTTAGCGAAATTTCAATATTTTTCCTCTATTTTGTCCTTATTTTGTCTCATTTTAGCGATAAATGATCGAAAAAAGCAACTAAAACGGATAATTTTTGTGAAATTTCAATTTTTCTGCTCTATTTTGCCAAAAATCTCACCATTTTCTGGAAATGTGATCGAAAAAAGCAACGAAAACGGATAATTTTAGCGGAATTTCAATATTTTTCCTCTATTTTTTCTTTATTTTGTCTCCTTTTAGCGATAAATGATCGAAAAAAGAAACGAAAACGGATAATTTTAGCGGAATTGCAATATTTTTCCTCTATTTTGTCCTTATTTTGTCTCCTTTTAGCGATAAATGATCGAAAAAAAAAAACGAAAACGGATAATTTTAGCGAAATTTCAATATTTTTCCTCTATTTTGTCCTTATTTTGTCTCATTTTAGCGATAAATGATCGAAAAAAGCAACTAAAACGGATAATTTTTTGGAAATTTCAATTTTTCTGCTCTATTTTGCCAAAAATCTCGTCATTTTCTGGAGATGTGATCGAAAAAAGCAACGAAAACGGATAATTTTAGCGAAATTTCAATATTTTTCCTCTATTTTGTCCTTATTTTGTCTCATTTTAGCGATAAATGATCGAAAAAAGCAACTAAAACGGATAATTTTTGTGAAATTTAAATTTTTCTGCTCTATTTTGCCAAAAATCTCGTCATTTTCTGGAGATGTGATCGAATAAAGCAACTAAAACGGATAATTTTAGCGAAATTTCAATATATTTCTACTATTTTGCGTAATTTTAAAGATATATGATGGAAAAAAGCAACGAAAACGGATAATTTTAGCGAAATTTCAATATTTTTCCTCTATTTTGTCCTTATTTTGTCTCATTTTAGCGATAAATGATCGAAAAAAGCAACTAAAATGGATAATTTTTGTGAAATTTCAAGTTTTCTGCTCTATTTTGCCAAAAATCTCGTCATTTTCTGGAGATGTGATCGAATAAAGCAACTAAAACGGATAATTTCTGTCAAATTTTAATATTTTTCTACTATTTTGCGTCATTTTAAAAATATATGATGGAAAAAAGCAACGAAAATGGATAATTTTAGCGAAATTTCAATATTTTTCCTCTATTTTGTCCTTATTTTGTCTCATTTTAGCGATAAATGATCGAAAAAAGCAACTAAAACGGATAATTTTTGTGAAATTTCAATTTTTCTGCTCTATTTTGCCAAAAATCTCACCATTTTCTGGAAATGTGATCGAAAAAAGCAACGAAAACGGATAATTTTAGCGGAATTTCAATATTTTTCCTCTATTTTTTCTTTATTTTGTCTCCTTTTAGCGATAAATGATCGAAAAAAGAAACGAAAACGGATAATTTTAGCAGAATTGCAATATTTTTCCTCTATTTTGTCCTTATTCTGTCTCCTTTTAGCGATAAATGATCGAAAAAAAAAAACGAAAACGGATAATTTTAGCGAAATTTCAATATTTTTCCTCTATTTTGTCCTTATTTTGTCTCATTTTAGCGATAAATGATCGAAAAAAGCAACTAAAACGGATAATTTTTGGGAAATTTCAATTTTTCTGCTCTATTTTGCCAAAAATCTCGTCATTTTCTGGAGATGTGATCGAAAAAAGCAACGAAAACGGATAATTTTAGCGAAATTTCAATATTTTTCCTCTATTTTGTCCTTATTTTGTCTCATTTTAGCGATAAATGATCGAAAAAAGCAACTAAAACGGATAATTTTTGTGAAATTTAAATTTTTCTGCTCTATTTTGCCAAAAATCTCGTCATTTTCTGGAGATGTGATCGAAAAAAGCAACGAAAACGGATAATTTTACGAAATTTCAATATTTTTCCTCTATTTTGTCCTTATTTTGTCTCATTTTAGCGATAAATAATCGAAAAAAGCAACTAAAACGGATAATTTTTGTGAAATTTCAATTTTTCTGCTCTATTTTTCCAAAAATCTCGTCATTTTCTGGAGATGTGATCGAAAAAAGCAACGAAATCGGATAATTTTAGCGGAATTTCAATATTTTTCCTCTATTTTGTCCTAATTTTGTCTCCTTTTAGCGATAAATGATCGAAAAAAGCAACAAAAACGGATAATTTTTGTGAAATTTCAATTTTTCTGCTCTATTTTGCCAAATATCTCGTCTGTTTCTGGAGATGTGATCGAAAAAAGCAACGAAAACGGATAATTTTAGCGGAATTTCAATATTTTTCCTCTATTTTGTCCTTATTTTGTCTCCTTTTAGCGATAAATGATCGAAAAAAGCAACTAAAACGGAAAATTTTTGTGAAATTTCAATTTTTCTGCTCTATTTTGCCAAAAATCTCGTCTTTTTCTAGAGATGTGATCGAATAAAGCAACTAAAACGGATAATTTCTGTCAAATTTCAATATTTTTCTACTATTTTGCGTCATTTTAAAGATATATGATGGAAAAAAGCAACGAAAACGGATAATTTTAGCGGAATTTCAATATTTTTCCTCTATTTTGTCTTTATATTGTCTCCTTTTAGCGATAAATGATCGAAAAAAGCAACGAAAACGGATAATTTTTGTGAAATTTCAATTTTTCTGCTCTATTTTGCCAAAAATCTCGTCATTTTCTGGAGATGTGATCAAAAAAAGCAACGAAAACGGATAATTTTAGCGGAATTTCAATATTTTTCCTCTATTTTGTCCTTATTTTGTCTCCTTTAAGCGATAAATGATCGAAAAAAGCAAATAAAACGGATAATTTTAGCGGAATTCAATATTTTTCCTCTATTTTGTCCTTATTTTGTCTCCTATTAGCGATAAATGATCGAAAAAAGCAATTAAATTGGATAATTTTTGGGAAATTTCAATTTTTCTGCTCTATTTTGCCAAGAATCTCGTCATTTTGTGGAGATGTGATCGAATAAAGCAACTAAAACGGATAATTTCTGTCAAATTTCAATATTTATCTACTATTTTACGTCATTTTAAGGATATATGATGGAAAAAAGCAACGAAAACGGATAATTTTATCGAAATTTCAATATTTTTCCTTTATTTTGTCCTTATTTTGTCTCATTTTAGCGATAAATGATCGTAAAAAGAAACTAAAACGGATAATTTTTGTGAAATTTCAATTTTCCTGCTCTATTTTGCCTAAAATCTCGTCATTTTCTGGAGATGTGATCGAAAAAAGCAACGAAAACGGATAATTTTAGCGGAATTGCAATATTTTTCCTCTATTTTGTCCTTATTTTGTCTCCTTTTAGCGATAAATGATCGAAAAAATCAACTAAAACGGATAATTTTTGTGAAATTTCAATTTTTCTGCTCTATTTTGCCAAAAATCTCGTCATTTTCAGGAGATGTAATCGAAAAAAGCAACGAAAACGGATAATTTTAGCGAAATTTCAATATTTTTCCTCTATTTAGTCCTTATTTTGTCAAATTTTAGCGATAAATGATCGAAAAAAGCAACTAAAACGGATAAATTTTGTGAAATTTCAATTTTTCTGCATTATTTTGCCAAAAATCTCGTCATTTTCTGGAGATGTGATCGAATAAAGCAACTAAAACGGATAATTTCTGTCAAATTTCAATATTTTTCTACTATTTTGCGTCATTTTAAAGATATATGATGGAAAAAAGCAACGAAAACGGATAATTTTAGCGAAATTTCAATATTTTTCCTCTATTTTGTCCTTATTTTGTTTCATTTTAGCGATAAATGATCGAAAAAAGCAACTAAAACGGATAATTTTTGTGAAATTTCAATTTTTCTGCTCTATTTTGCCTAAAATCTCGTCATTTTCTGGAGATGTGATCGAAAAAAGCAACGAAAACGGATAATTTTAGCGGAATTGCAATATTTTTCCTCTATTTTGTCCTTATTTTGTCTCATTTTAGCGATAAATGATCGAAAAAAGCAACTAAAACGGATAATTTTTGTGAAATTTCAATTTTTCTGCTCTATTTTGCCAAAAATCTCACCATTTTCTGGAAATGTGATCGAAAAAAGCAACGAAAATGGATAATTTTAGCGGAATTTCAATATTTTTCCTCTATTTTTTCTTTATTTTGTCTCCTTTTAGCGATAAATGATCGAAAAAAGAAACGAAAACGGATAATTTTAGCGGAATTGCAATATTTTTCCTCTATTTTGTCCTTATTTTGTCTCCTTTTAGCGATAAATGATCGAAAAAAAAAAACGAAAACGGATAATTTTAGCGAAATTTCAATATTTTTCCTCTATTTTGTCCTTATTTTGTCTCATTTTAGCGATAAATGATCGAAAAAAGCAACTAAAACGGATAATTTTTGGGAAATTTCAATTTTTCTGCTCTATTTTGCCAAAAATCTCGTCATTTTCTGGAGATGTGATCGAAAAAAGCAACGAAAACGGATAATTTTAGCGAAATTTCAATATTTTTCCTCTATTTTGTCCTTATTTTGTCTCATTTTAGCGATAAATGATCGAAAAAAGCAACTAAAACGGATAATTTTTGTGAAATTTAAATTTTTCTGCTCTATTTTGCCAAAAATCTCGTCATTTTCTGGAGATGTGATCGAAAAAAGCAACGAAAACGGATAATTTTACGAAATTTCAATATTTTTCCTCTATTTTGTCCTTATTTTGTCTCATTTTAGCGATAAATAATCGAAAAAAGCAACTAAAACGGATAATTTTTGTGAAATTTCAATTTTTCTGCTCTATTTTTCCAAAAATCTCGTCATTTTCTGGAGATGTGATCGAAAAAAGCAACGAAATCGGATAATTTTAGCGGAATTTCAATATTTTTCCTCTATTTTGTCCTAATTTTGTCTCCTTTTAGCGATAAATGATCGAAAAAAGCAACTAAAACGGATAATTTTTGTGAAATTTCAATTTTTCTGCTCTATTTTGCCAAATATCTCGTCTGTTTCTGGAGATGTGATCGAAAAAAGCAACGAAAACGGATAATTTTAGCGGAATTTCAATATTTTTCCTCTATTTTGTCCTTATTTTGTCTCCTTTTAGCGATAAATGATCGAAAAAAGCAACTAAAATGGAAAATTTTTGTGAAATTTCAATTTTTCTGCTCTATTTTGCCAAAAATCTCGTCTTTTTCTAGAGATGTGATCGAATAAAGCAACTAAAACGGATAATTTCTGTCAAATTTCAATATTTTTCTACTATTTTGCGTCATTTTAAAGATATATGATGGAAAAAAGCAACGAAAACGGATAATTTTAGCGGAATTTCAATATTTTTCCTCTATTTTGTCTTTATATTGTCTCCTTTTAGCGATAAATGATCGAAAAAAGCAACGAAAACTGATAATTTTTGTGAAATTTCAATTTTTCTGCTCTATTTTGCCAAAAATCTCGTCATTTTCTGGAGATGTGATCAAAAAAAGCAACGAAAACGGATAATTTTAGCGGAATTTCAATATTTTTCCTCTATTTTGTCCTTATTTTGTCTCCTTTAAGCGATAAATGATCGAAAAAAGCAAATAAAACGGATAATTTTAGCGGAATTCAATATTTTTCCTCTATTTTGTCCTTATTTTGTCTCCTATTAGCGATAAATGATCGAAAAAAGCAATTAAATTGGATAATTTTTGGGAAATTTCAATTTTTCTGCTCTATTTTGCCAAGAACCTCGTCATTTTGTGGAGATGTGATCGAATAAAGCAACTAAAACGGATAATTTCTGTCAAATTTCAATATTTATCTACTATTTTGCGTCATTTTAAAGATATATGATGGAAAAAAGCAACGAAAACGGATAATTTTATCGAAATTTCAATATTTTTCCTTTATTTTGTCCTTATTTTGTCTCATTTTAGCGATAAATGATCGTAAAAAGAAACTAAAACGGATAATTTTTGTGAAATTTCAATTTTCCTGCTCTATTTTGCCTAAAATCTCGTCATTTTCTGGAGATGTGATCGAAAAAAGCAACGAAAACGGATAATTTTAGCGGAATTGCAATATTTTTCCTCTATTTTGTCCTTATTTTGTCTCCTTTTAGCGATAAATGATCGAAAAAATCAACTAAAACGGATAATTTTTGTGAAATTTCAATTTTTCTGCTCTATTTTGCCAAAAATCTCGTCATTTTCAGGAGATGTAATCGAAAAAAGCAACGAAAACGGATAATTTTAGCGAAATTTCAATATTTTTCCTCTATTTAGTCCTTATTTTGTCAAATTTTAGCGATAAATGATCGAAAAAAGCAACTAAAACGGATAAATTTTGTGAAATTTCAATTTTTCTGCTCTATTTTGCCAAAAATCTCGTCATTTTCTGGAGATGTGATCGAATAAAGCTACTAAAACGGATAATTTCTGTCAAATTTCAATATTTTTCTACTATTTTGCGTCATTTTAAAGATATATGATGGAAAAAAGCAACGAAAACGGATAATTTTAGCGAAATTTCAATATTTTTCCTCTATTTTGTCCTTATTTTGTTTCATTTTAGCGATAAATGATCGAAAAAAGCAACTAAAACGGATAATTTTTGTGAAATTTCAATTTTTCTGCTCTATTTTGCCAAAAATCTCGTCATTTTCTGGAGATGTGATCGAATAAAGAAACTAAAAACGGATAATTTCTGTCAAATTTCAATATTTTTCCACTATTTTGCGTCATTTTAGAGATATATGATGGAAAAAAGCAACGAAAACGGATAATTTTAGCGGAATTTCAATATTTTTCCTCTATTTTGTCCTTATTTTGTCTCATTTTAGCGATAAATGATCGAAAAAAGCAACTAAAACGGATAATTTTTGTGAAATTTCAATTTTACTGCTCTATTTTGCCTAAAATCTCGTCATTTTCTGGAGATGTGAACGAAAAAAGCAACGAAAACGGATAATTTTAGCGAAATTTCAATATTTTTCCTCTATTTTGTCCTTATTTTGTCTCATTTTAGCGATAAATGATCGAAAAAAGCAACTAAAACGGATAATTTTTGTGAAATTTCAATTTTTCTGATCTATTTTGCCAAAAATCTCGTCATTTTCTGGAGATGTGATCGAATAAAGCAACTAAAACGGATAATTTTAGCGAAATTTCAATATTTTTCTACTATTTTGCGTAATTTTAAAGATATATGATGGAAAAAAGCAACGAAAACGGATAATTTTTGCGAAATTTCAATATTTTTCCTCTATTTTGTCCTTATTTTGTCTCATTTTAGCGATAAATGATCGAAAAAAGCAACTAAAATGGATAATTTTTGTGAAATTTCAAGTTTTCTGCTCTATTTTGCCAAAAATCTCGTCATTTTCTGGAGATGTGATCGAATAAAGCAACTAAAACGGATAATTTCTGTCAAATTTCAATATTTTTCTACTATTTTGCGTCTTTTAAAAATATATGATGGAAAAAAGCAACGAAAATGGATAATTTTAGCGAAATTTCAATATTTTTCCTCTATTTTGTCCTTATTTTGTCTCATTTTAGCGATAAATGATCGAAAAAAGCAACTAAAACGGATAATTTTTGTGAAATTTCAATTTTTCTGCTCTATTTTGCCAAAAATCTCGTCATTTTCTGGAAATGTGATCGAAAAAAGAAACGAAAACGGATAATTTTAGCGGAATTTCAATATTTTTCCTCTATTTTTTCTTTATTTTGTCTCCTTTTAGCGATAAATGATCGAAAAAAGAAACGAAAACGGATAATTTTAGCGGAATTGCAATATTTTTCCTCTATTTTGTCCTTATTTTGTCTCCTTTTAGCGATAAATGATCGAAAAAATCAACTAAATCGGATAATGTTTGTGAAATTTCAATTTTTCCTCTCTATTTTGCCAAAAATCTCGTCATTTTCAGGAGATGTAATCGAAAAAAGCAACGAAAACGGATAATTTTAGCGAAATTTCAATATTTTTCCTCTATTTTGTCCTTATTTTGTCTCATTTTAGCGATAAATGATCGAAAAAAGCAACTAAAACGGATAAATTTTGTGAAATTTCAATTTTTCTGCTCTATTTTGCCAAAAATCTCGTCATTTTCTGGAGATGTGATCGAATAAAGCAACTAAAACGGATAATTTCTGTCAAATTTCAATATTTTTCTACTATTTTGCGTCATTTTAAAGATATATGATGGAAAAAAGCAACGAAAACGGATAATTTTAGCGAAATTTCAATATTTTTCCTCTATTTTGTCCTTATTTTGTTTCATTTTAGCGATAAATGATCGAAAAAAGCAACTAAAACGGATAATTTTTGTGAAATTTCAATTTTTCTGCTCTATTTTGCCTAAAATCTCGTCATTTTCTGGAGATGTGATCGAAAAAAGCAACGAAAACGGATAATTTTAGCGGAATTGCAATATTTTTCCTCTATTTTGTCCTTATTTTGTCTCCTTTTAGCGATAAATGATCGAAAAAAGCAACTAAAACGGATAATTTTTGTGAAATTTCAATTTTTCTGCTCTATTTTGCCAAAAATCTCGTCATTTTCTGGAGATGTGATCGAATAAAGCAACTAAAACGGATAATTTCTGTCAAATTTTAATATTTTTCCACTATTTTGCGTCATTTTAGAGATATATGATGGAAAAAAGCAACGAAAACGGATAATTTTAGCGGAATTTCAATATTTTTCCTCTATTTTGTCCTTATTTTGTCTCATTTTAGCGATAAATGATCGAAAAAAGCAACTAAAACGGATAATTTTTGTGAAATTTCAATTTTACTGCTCTATTTTGCCTAAAATCTCGTCATTTTCTGGAGATGTGATCGAAAAAAGCAACGAAAACGGATAATTTTAGCGAAATTTCAATATTTTTCCTCTATTTTGTCCTTATTTTGTCTCATTTTAGCAATAAATGATCGAAAAAAGCAACTAAAACGGATAATTTTTGTGAAATTTCAATTTTTCTGATCTATTTACCAAAAATCTTGTCATTTTCTGGAGATGTGATCGAATAAAGCAACTAAAACGGATAATTTCTGTCAAATTTCAATATTTTTCTACTATTTTGCGTCATTTTAAAGATATATGATGGAAAAAAGCAACGAAAACGGATAATTTTAGCGAAATTTCAATATTTTTCCTCTATTTTGTCCTTATTTTGTCTCATTTTAGCGATAAATGATCGAAAAAAGCAACTAAAACGGATAATTTTTGTGAAATTTCAAGTTTTCTGCTCTATTTTGCCAAAAATCTCGTCATTTTCTGGAGATGTGATCGAATAAATTAACTAAAACGGATAATTTCTGTCAAATTTCAATATTTTTCTACTATTTTGCGTCATTTTAAAAATATATGATGGAAAAAAGCAACGAAAATGGATAATTTTAGCGAAATTTCAATATTTTTCCACTATTTTGTCCTTATTTTGTCTCATTTTAGCGATAAATGATCGAAAAAAGCAACTAAAACGGATAATTTTTGTGAAATTTCAATTTTTCTGCTCTATTTTGCCAAAAATCTCGTCATTTTCTGGAAATGTGATCGAAAAAAGCAACGAAAACGGAAAATTTTAGCGGAATTTCAATATTTTTCCTCTATTTTGTCCTTGTTTTGTCTCCTTTTAGCGATAAATGATCTAAAAAAGCAACTAAACCGGATAATTTTTGTGAAATTTCAATATTTCTGCTCTATTTTGCCAAAAATCTCGTCATTTTCTGGAGATACGATCAAAAAAAGCAACGAAAACGGATAATTTTAGCGGAATATCAATATTTTTCCTCTATTTTGTCTTTATTTTGTCTCCTTTTAGCGATAAATGATCGAAAAAAGCAACTAAAACGGATAATTATTGTGAAATTTCAATTTTTCTGCTCCATTTTGCCAAAAATCTCGTCATTTTCTGGAGATGTGATCGAAAAAAGCAACAATTTTAGCGAAATTTCAATATTTTTCCTATATTTTGTCCTTATTTTGTCTCATTTTAGCGATAAATGATCGAAAAAAGCAACTGAAACGGATAATTTTAGCGGAATTTCAATATTTTTCCTCTATTTTGTCTTTATTTTGTCTCCTTTTAGCGATAAATGATCGAAAAAAGCAACGAAAACGGATAATTTTTGTGAAATTTCAATTTTTCTGCTCTATTTTGCCAAAAATCTCGTCATTTTCTGGAGATGTGATCAAAAAAAGCAACGAAAACGGATAATTTTAGCGGAATTTCAATATTTTTCCTCTATTTTGTCCTTATTTTGTCTCCTTTAAGCAAGAAAATGATCGAAAAAAGCAAATAAAACGGATAATTTTAGCGGAATTTCAATATGTTTCTTCTATTTTGTCTTTATTTTGTCTCCTTTTAGCGATAAATGATCGAAAAAAGCAACGAAAACGGATAATTTTAGCGGAATTCAATATTTTTCCTCTATTTTGTCCTTATTTTGTCTCCTATTAGCGATAAATGATCGAAAAAAGCAATTAAATTGGATAATTTTTGGGAAATTTCAATTTTTCTGCTCTATTTTGCCAAGAATCTCGTCATTTTGTGGAGATGTGATCGAATAAAGCAACTAAAACGGCAAATTTCTGTCAAATTTCAATATTTATCTACTATTTTGCGTCATTATAAAGATATATGATGGAAAAAAGGACCGAAAACGGATAATTTTATCGAAATTTCAATATTTTTCCTTTATTTTGTCCTTATTTTGTCTCATTTTAGCGATAAATGATCGTAAAAAGAAACTAAAACGGATAATTTTTGTGAAATTTCAATTTTCCTGCTCTATTTTGCCTAAAATCTCGTCACTTTCTGGAGATGTGATCGAAAAAAGCAACGAAAACGGATAATTTTAGCGGAATTGCAATATTTTTCCTCTATTTTGTCCTTATTTTGTCTCCTTTTAGCGATAAATGATCGAAAAAAAAAAACGAAAACGGATAATTTTAGCGAAATTTCAATATTTTTCCTCTATTTTGTCCTTATTTTGTCTCATTTTAGCGATAAATGATCGAAAAAAGCAACTAAAACGGATAATTTTTGGGAAATTTCAATTTTTCTGCTCTATTTTGCCAAAAATCTCGTCATTTTCTGGAGATGTGATCGAAAAAAGCAACGAAAACGGATAATTTTAGCGAAATTTCAATATTTTTCCACTATTTTGTCCTTATTTTGTCTCATTTTAGCGATAAATGATCGAAAAAAGCAACTAAAACGGATAATTTTTGTGAAATTTAATTTTTTCTGCTCTATTTTGCCAAAAATCTCGTCATTTTCTGGAGATGTGATCGAAAAAAGCAACGAAAACGGATAATTTTACGAAATTTCAATATTTTTCCTCTATTTTGTCCTTATTTTGTCTCATTTTAGCGATAAATAATCGAAAAAATCAACTAAAACGGATAATTTTTGTGAAATTTCAATTTTTCTGCTCTATTTTTCCAAAAATCTCGTCATTTTCTGGAGATGTGATCGAAAAAAGCAACGAAATCGGATAATTTTAGCGGAATTTCAATATTTTTCCTCTATTTTGTCCTAATTTTGTCTCCTTTTAGCGATAAATGATCGAAAAAAGCAACTAAAATGGATAATTTTTGTGAAATTTCAATTTTTCTGCTCTATTTTTCCAAAAATCTCGTCATTTTCTGGAGATGTGATCGAAAAAAGCAACGAAATCGGATAATTTTAGCGGAATTTCAATATTTTTCCTCTATTTTGTCCTAATTTTGTCTCCTTTTAGCGATAAATGATCGAAAAAAGCAACTAAAACGGATAATTTTTGTGAAATTTCAATTTTTCTGCTCTATTTTGCCAAAAATCTCGTCTTTTTCTAGAGATGTGATCGAATAAAGCAACTAAAACGGATAATTTCTGTCAAATTTCAATATTTTTCTACTATTTTGCGTCATTTTAAAGATATATGATGGAAAAAAGGAACGAAAACGGATAATTTTAGCGGAATTTCAATATTTTTCCTCTATTTTGTCTTTATATTGTCTCCTTTTAGCGATAAATGATCGAAAAAAGCAACGAAAACTGATAATTTTTGTGAAATTTCAATTTTTCTGCTCTATTTTGCCAAAAATCTCGTCATTTTCTGGAGATGTGATCAAAAAAAGCAACGAAAACGGATAATTTTAGCGGAATTTCAATATTTTTCCTCTATTTTGTCCTTATTTTGTCTCCTTTAAGCGATAAATGATCGAAAAAAGCAAATAAAACGGATAATTTTAGCGGAATTTCAATATGTTTCCTCTATTTTGTCTTTATTTATTCTCCTTTTAGCGATAAATGATCGAAAAAAGCAACGAAAACGGATAATTTTAGCGGAATTCAATATTTTTCCTCTATTTTGTCCTTATTTTGTCTCCTATTAGCGATAAATGATCGAAAAAACAATTAAATTGGATAATTTTTGGGAAATTTCAATTTTTCTGCTCTATTTTGCCAAGAATCTCGTCATTTTGTGGAGATGTGATCGAATAAAGCAACTAAAACGGATAATTTCTGTCAAATTTCAATATTTATCTACTATTTTGCGTCATTTTAAAGATATATGATGGAAAAAAGCAACGAAAACGGATAATTTTATCGAAATTTCAATATTTTTCCTTTATTTTGTCCTTATTTTGTCTCATTTTAGCGATAAATGATCGTAAAAAGAAACTAAAACGGATAATTTTTGTGAAATTTCAATTTTCCTGCTCTATTTTGCCTAAAATCTCGTCATTTTCTGGAGATGTGATCGAAAAAAGCAACGAAAACGGATAATTTTAGCGAAATTTCAATATTTTTCCTCTATTTAGTCCTTATTTTGTCAAATTTTAGCGATAAATGATCGAAAAAAGCAACTAAAACGGATAAATTTTGTGAAATTTCAATTTTTCTGCTCTATTTTGCCAAAAATCTCTTCATTTTCTGGAGATGTGATCGAATAAAGCAACTAAAACGGATAATTTCTGTCAAATTTCAATATTTTTCTACTATTTTGCGTCATTTTAAAGATATATGATGGAAAAAAAGCAACGAAAACGGATAATTTTAGCGAAATTTCAATATTTTTCCTCTATTTTGTCCTTATTTTGTTTCATTTTAGCGATAAATGATCGAAAAAAGCAACTAAAACGGATAATTTTTGTGAAATTTCAATTTTTCTGCTCTATTTTGCCTAAAATCTCGTCATTTTCTGGAGATGTGATCGAAAAAAGCAACGAAAACGGATAATTTTAGCGGAATTGCAATATTTTTCCTCTATTTTGTCCTTATTTTGTCTCATTTTAGCGATAAATGATCGAAAAAAGCAACTAAAACGGATAATTTTTGTGAAATTTCAATTTTTCTGCTCTATTTTGCCAAAAATCTCGTCATTTTCTGGAGATGTGATCGAATAAAGCAACTAAAAACGGATAATTTCTGTCAAATTTCAATATTTTTCCACTATATTGCGTCATTTTAGAGATATATGATGGAAAAAAGCAACGAAAACGGATAATTTTAGCGGAATTTCAATATTTTTCCTCTATTTTGTCCTTATTTTGTCTCATTTTAGCGATAAATGATCGAAAAAAGCAACTAAAACGGATAATTTTTGTGAAATTTCAATTTTTCTGCTCTATTTTGCCAAAAATCTCGTCATTTTCTGGAGATGTGATCAAAAAAAGCAACGAAAACGGATAATTTTAGCGGAATTTCAATATTTTTCCTCTATTTTGTCCTTATTTTGTCTCCTTTAAGCAAGAAAATGATCGAAAAAAGCAAATAAAACGGATAATTTTAGCGGAATTTCAATATGTTTCTTCTATTTTGTCTTTATTTTGTCTCCTTTTAGCGATAAATGATCGAAAAAAGCAACGAAAACGGATAATTTTAGCGGAATTCAATATTTTTCCTCTATTTTGTCCTTATTTTGTCTCCTATTAGCGATAAATGATCGAAAAAAGCAATTAAATTGGATAATTTTTGGGAAATTTCAATTCTTCTGCTCTATTTTGCCAAGAATCTCGTCATTTTGTGGAGATGTGATCGAATAAAGCAACTAAAACGGCAAATTTCTGTCAAATTTCAATATTTATCTACTATTTTGCGTCATTATAAAGATATATGATGGAAAAAAGGACCGAAAACGGATAATTTTATCGAAATTTCAATATTTTTCCTTTATTTTGTCCTTATTTTGTCTCATTTTAGCGATAAATGATCGTAAAAAGAAACTAAAACGGATAATTTTTGTGAAATTTCAATTTTCCTGCTCTATTTTGCCTAAAATCTCGTCACTTTCTGGAGATGTGATCGAAAAAAGCAACGAAAACGGATAATTTTAGCGGAATTGCAATATTTTTCCTCTATTTTGTCCTTATTTTGTCTCCTTTTAGCGATAAATGATCGAAAAAAAAAAACGAAAACGGATAATTTTAGCGAAATTTCAATATTTTTCCTCTATTTTGTCCTTATTTTGTCTCATTTTAGCGATAAATGATCGAAAAAAGCAACTAAAACGGATAATTTTTGGGAAATTTCAATTTTTCTGCTCTATTTTGCCAAAAATCTCGTCATTTTCTGGAGATGTGATCGAAAAAAGCAACGAAAACGGATAATTTTAGCGAAATTTCAATATTTTTCCACTATTTTGTCCTTATTTTGTCTCATTTTAGCGATAAATGATCGAAAAAAGCAACTAAAACGGATAATTTTTGTGAAATTTAATTTTTTCTGCTCTATTTTGCCAAAAATCTCGTCATTTTCTGGAGATGTGATCGAAAAAAGCAACGAAAACGGATAATTTTACGAAATTTCAATATTTTTCCTCTATTTTGTCCTTATTTTGTCTCATTTTAGCGATAAATAATCGAAAAAAGCAACTAAAACGGATAATTTTTGTGAAATTTCAATTTTTCTGCTCTATTTTTCCAAAAATCTCGTCATTTTCTGGAGATGTGATCGAAAAAAGCAACGAAATCGGATACTTTTAGCGGAATTTCAATATTTTTCCTCTATTTTGTCCTAATTTTGTCTCCTTTTAGCGATAAATGATCGAAAAAAGCAACTAAAATGGATAATTTTTGTGAAATTTCAATTTTTCTGCTCTATTTTTCCAAAAATCTCGTCATTTTCTGGAGATGTGATCGAAAAAAGCAACGAAATCGGATAATTTTAGCGGAATTTCAATATTTTTCCTCTATTTTGTCCTAATTTTGTCTCCTTTTAGCGATAAATGATCGAAAAAAGCAACTAAAACGGATAATTTTTGTGAAATTTCAATTTTTCTGCTCTATTTTGCCAAAAATCTCGTCTTTTTCTAGAGATGTGATCGAATAAAGCAACTAAAACGGATAATTTCTGTCAAATTTCAATATTTTTCTACTATTTTGCGTCATTTTAAAGATATATGATGGAAAAAAGGAACGAAAACGGATAATTTTAGCGGAATTTCAATATTTTTCCTCTATTTTGTCTTTATATTGTCTCCTTTTAGCGATAAATGATCGAAAAAAGCAACGAAAACTGATAATTTTTGTGAAATTTCAATTTTTCTGCTCTATTTTGCCAAAAATCTCGTCATTTTCTGGAGATGTGATCAAAAAAAGCAACGAAAACGGATAATTTTAGCGGAATTTCAATATTTTTCCTCTATTTTGTCCTTATTTTGTCTCCTTTAAGCGATAAATGATCGAAAAAAGCAAATAAAACGGATAATTTTAGCGGAATTTCAATATGTTTCCTCTATTTTGTCTTTATTTATTCTCCTTTTAGCGATAAATGATCGAAAAAAGCAACGAAAACGGATAATTTTAGCGGAATTCAATATTTTTCCTCTATTTTGTCCTTATTTTGTCTCCTATTAGCGATAAATGATCGAAAAAACAATTAAATTGGATAATTTTTGGGAAATTTCAATTTTTCTGCTCTATTTTGCCAAGAATCTCGTCATTTTGTGGAGATGTGATCGAATAAAGCAACTAAAACGGATAATTTCTGTCAAATTTCAATATTTATCTACTATTTTGCGTCATTTTAAAGATATATGATGGAAAAAAGCAACGAAAACGGATAATTTTATCGAAATTTCAATATTTTTCCTTTATTTTGTCCTTATTTTGTCTCATTTTAGCGATAAATGATCGTAAAAAGAAACTAAAACGGATAATTTTTGTGAAATTTCAATTTTCCTGCTCTATTTTGCCTAAAATCTCGTCATTTTCTGGAGATGTGATCGAAAAAAGCAACGAAAACGGATAATTTTAGCGGAATTGCAATATTTTTCCTCTATTTTGTCCTTATTTTGTCTCCTTTTAGCGATAAATGATCGAAAAAATCAACTAAAACGGATAATTTTTGTGAAATTTCAATTTTTCTGCTCTATTTTGCCAAAAATCTCGTCATTTTCAGGAGATGTAATCGAAAAAAGCAACGAAAACGGATAATTTTAGCGAAATTTCAATATTTTTCCTCTATTTAGTCCTTATTTTGTCAAATTTTAGCGATAAATGATCGAAAAAAGCAACTAAAACGGATAAATTTTGTGAAATTTCAATTTTTCTGCTCTATTTTGCCAAAAATCTCTTCATTTTCTGGAGATGTGATCGAATAAAGCAACTAAAACGGATAATTTCTGTCAAATTTCAATATTTTTCTACTATTTTGCGTCATTTTAAAGATATATGATGGAAAAAAGCAACGAAAACGGATAATTTTAGCGAAATTTCAATATTTTTCCTCTATTTTGTCCTTATTTTGTTTCATTTTAGCGATAAATGATCGAAAAAAGCAACTAAAACGGATAATTTTTGTGAAATTTCAATTTTTCTGCTCTATTTTGCCTAAAATCTCGTCATTTTCTGGAGATGTGATCGAAAAAAGCAACGAAAACGGATAATTTTAGCGGAATTGCAATATTTTTCCTCTATTTTGTCCTTATTTTGTCTCATTTTAGCGATAAATGATCGAAAAAAGCAACTAAAACGGATAATTTTTGTGAAATTTCAATTTTTCTGCTCTATTTTGCCAAAAATCTCGTCATTTTCTGGAGATGTGATCGAATAAAGCAACTAAAAACGGATAATTTCTGTCAAATTTCAATATTTTTCCACTATATTGCGTCATTTTAGAGATATATGATGGAAAAAAGCAACGAAAACGGATAATTTTAGCGGAATTTCAATATTTTTCCTCTATTTTGTCCTTATTTTGTCTCATTTTAGCGATAAATGATCGAAAAAAGCAACTAAAACGGATAATTTTTGTGAAATTTCAATTTTACTGCTCTATTTTGCCTAAAATCTCGTCATTTTCTGGAGATGTGAACGAAAAAAGCAACGAAAACGGATAATTTTAGCGAAATTTCAATATTTTTCCTCTATTTTGTCCTTATTTTGTCTCATTTTAGCGATAAATGATCGAAAAAAGCAACTAAAACAGATAATTTTTGTGAAATTTCAATTTTTCTGATCTATTTTGCCAAAAATCTCGTCATTTTCTGGAGATGTGATCGAATAAAGCAACTAAAACGGATAATTTTAGCGAAATTTCAATATTTTTCTACTATTTTGCGTAATTTTAAAGATATATGATGGAAAAAAGCAACGAAAACGGATAATTTTTGCGAAATTTCAATATTTTTCCTCTATTTTGTCCTTATTTTGTCTCATTTTAGCGATAAATGATCGAAAAAAGCAACTAAAATGGATAATTTTTGTAAAATTTCAAGTTTTCTGCTCTATTTTGCCAAAAATCTCGTCATTTTCTGGAGATGTGATCGAATAAAGCAACTAAAACGGATAATTTCTGTCAAATTTCAATATTTTTCTACTATTTTGCGTCATTTTAAAAATATATGATGGAAAAAAGCAACGAAAATGGATAATTTTAGCGAAATTTCAATATTTTTCCTCTATTTTGTCCTTATTTTGTCTCATTTTAGCGATAAATGATCGAAAAAAGCAACTAAAACGGATAATTTTTGTGAAATTTCAATTTTTCTGCTCTATTTTGCCAAAAATCTCGTCATTTTCTGGAAATGTGATCGAAAAAAGAAACGAAAACGGATAATTTTAGCGGAATTTCAATATTTTTCCTCTATGTTTTCTTTATTTTGTCTCCTTTTAGCGATAAATGATCGAAAAAAGAAACGAAAACGGATAATTTTAGCGGAATTGCAATATTTTTCCTCTATTTTGTCCTTATTTTGTCTCCTTTTAGCGATAAATGATCGAAAAAATCAACTAAAACGGATAATTTTTGTGAAATTTCGATTTTTCCTCTCTATTTTGCCAAAAATCTCGTCATTTTCAGGAGATGTAATCGAAAAAAGCAACGAAAACGGATAATTTTAGCGAAATTTCAATATTTTTCCTCTATTTTGTCCTTATTTTGTCTCATTTTAGCGATAAATGATCGAAAAAAGCAACTAAAACGGATAAATTTTGTGAAATTTCAATTTTTCTGCTCTATTTTGCCAAAAATCTCGTCATTTTCTGGAGATGTGATCGAATAAAGCAACTAAAACGGAAAATTTCTGTCAAATTTCAATATTTTTCTACTATTTTGCGTCATTTTAAAGATATATGATGGAAAAAAGCAACGAAAACGGATAATTTTAGCGAAATTTCAATATTTTTCCTCTATTTTGTCCTTATTTTGTTTCATTTTAGCGATAAATGATCGAAAAAAGCAACTAAAACGGATAATTTTTGTGAAATTTCAATTTTTCTGCTTTATTTTGCCTAAAATCTCGTCATTTTCTGGAGATGTGATCGAAAAAAGCAACGAAAACGGATAATTTTAGCGGAATTGCAATATTTTTCCTCTATTTTGTCCTTATTTTGTCTCCTTTTAGCGATAAATGATCGAAAAAAGCAACTAAAACGGATAATTTTTGTGAAATTTCTATTTTTCTGCTCTATTTTGCTAAAAATCTCGTCATTTTCTGGAGATGTGATCGAATAAAGCAACTAAAACGGATATTTTCTGTCAAATTTTAATATTTTTCCACTATTTTGCGTCATTTTAGAGATATATGATGGAAAAAAGCAACGAAAACGGATAATTTTAGCGGAATTTCAATATTTTTCCTCTATTTTGTCCTTATTTTGTCTCATTTTAGCGATAAATGATCGAAAAAAGCAACTAAAACGGATAATTTTTGTGAAATTTCAATTTTACTGCTCTATTTTGCCTAAAATCTCGTCATTTTCTGGAGATGTGATCGAAAAAAGCAACGAAAACGGATAATTTTAGCGAAATTTCAATATTTTTCCTCTATTTTGTCCTTATTTTGTCTCATTTTAGCAATAAATGATCGAAAAAAGCAACTAAAACGGATAATTTTTGTGAAATTTCAAGTTTTCTGCTCTATTTTGCCAAAAATCTCGTCATTTTCTGGAGATGTGATCGAATAAATTAACTAAAACGGATAATTTCTGTCAAATTTCAATATTTTTCTACTATTTTGCGTCATTTTAAAAATATATGATGGAAAAAAGCAACGAAAATGGATAATTTTAGCGAAATTTCAATATTTTTCCACTATTTTGTCCTTATTTTGTCTCATTTTAGCGATAAATGATCGAAAAAAGCAACTAAAACGGATAATTTTTGTGAAATTTCAATTTTTCTGCTCTATTTTGCCAAAAATCTCGTCATTTTCTGGAAATGTGATCGAAAAAAGCAACGAAAACGGAAAATTTTAGCGGAATTTCAATATTTTTCCTCTATTTTGTCCTTGTTTTGTCTCCTTTTAGCGATAAATGATCTAAAAAAGCAACTAAACCGGATAATTTTTGTGAAATTTCAATATTTCTGCTCTATTTTGCCAAAAATCTCGTCATTTTCTGGAGATACGATCAAAAAAAGCAACGAAAACGGATAATTTTAGCGGAATATCAATATTTTTCCTCTATTTTGTCTTTATTTTGTCTCCTTTTAGCGATAAATGATCGAAAAAAGCAACTAAAACGGATGATTATTGTGAAATTTCAATTTTTCTGCTCCATTTTGCCAAAAATCTCGTCATTTTCTGGAGATGTGATCGAAAAAAGCAACAATTTTAGCGAAATTTCAATATTTTTCCTATATTTTGTCCTTATTTTGTCTCATTTTAGCGATAAATGATCGAAAAAAGCAACTGAAACGGATAATTTTAGCGGAATTTCAATATTTTTCCTCTATTTTGTCCTTATTTTGTCTCCTTTAAGCGATAAATGATCGAAAAAAGCAAATAAAACGGATAATTTTAGCGGAATTTCAATATGTTTCCTCTATTTTGTCATTATTTTGTCTCCTTTTAGCGATAAATGATCGAAAAAAGCAACTAAAACGGATAATTATTGTGAAATTTCAATTTTTCTGCTCTATTTTGCCAAAAATATCGTCATTTTCTGGAGATGTGATCGAAAAAAGCAACAATTTTAGCGAAATTTCAATATTTTTCCTATATTTTGTCCTTATTTTGTCTCATTTTAGCGATAAATGATCGAAAAAAGCAACTAAAATGGATAATTTTTGTGAAATTTCAATTTTTCTGCTCCATTTTAACAAAAATGTCGTCATTTTCTGGAGATGTGATCGAAAAAAGCAACGAAAACGGATAATTTTAGCGGAATTTCAATATTTTTCCTCTATTTTGTCTTTATTTTGTCTCCTTTTAGCGATAAATGATCGAAAAAAGCAACGAAAACGGATAATTTTAGCGAAATTTTAATATTTTTCCTCAATTTTGTCCTTATTTTGTCTCATTTTAGCGATAAATGATCGAAAAAAGCAACTAAAACGGATAATTATTGTGAAATTTCAATTTTTCTGCTCTATTTTGCCAAAAATCTCGTCATTTTCTGGAGATGTGATCGAAAAAAGCAACAATTTTAGCGAAATTTCAATATTTTTCCTATATTTTGTCCTTATTTTGTCTCATTTTAGCGATAAATGATCGAAAAAAGCAACTAAAACGGATAATTTTTGTGAAATTTCAATTTTACTGCTCTATTTTGCCTAAAATCTCGTCATTTTCTGGAGATGTGAACGAAAAAAGCAACGAAAACGGATAATTTTAGCGGAATTTCAATATTTTTCCTCTATTTTGTCCTTATTTTGTCTCATTTTAGCGATAAATGATCGAAAAAAGCAACTAAAACGGATAATTTTTGTGAAATTTCAATTTTACTGCTCTATTTTGCCTAAAATCTCGTCATTTTCTGGAGATGTGAACGAAAAAAGCAACGAAAACGGATAATTTTAGCGAAATTTCAATATTTTTCC
The DNA here is from genome assembly GCA_947579665.1 of Sympetrum striolatum. Classification (NCBI taxonomy): domain Eukaryota; kingdom Metazoa; phylum Arthropoda; class Insecta; order Odonata; family Libellulidae; genus Sympetrum; species Sympetrum striolatum. The sequence continues at coordinate 105,201,223 of OX388345.1, read as the reverse complement.
TCTATTTTGTCCTTATTTTGTCTCATTTTAGCGATAAATGATCGAAAAAAGCAACTAAAACAGATAATTTTTGTGAAATTTCAATTTTTCTGATCTATTTTGCCAAAAATCTCGTCATTTTCTGGAGATGTGATCGAATAAAGCAACTAAAACGGATAATTTTAGCGAAATTTCAATATTTTTCTACTATTTTGCGTAATTTTAAAGATATATGATGGAAAAAAGCAACGAAAACGGATAATTTTTGCGAAATTTCAATATTTTTCCTCTATTTTGTCCTTATTTTGTCTCATTTTAGCGATAAATGATCGAAAAAAGCAACTAAAATGGATAATTTTTGTGAAATTTCAAGTTTTCTGCTCTATTTTGCCAAAAATCTCGTCATTTTCTGGAGATGTGATCGAATAAAGCAACTAAAACGGATAATTTCTGTCAAATTTCAATATTTTTCTACTATTTTGCGTCATTTTAAAAATATATGATGGAAAAAAGCAACGAAAATGGATAATTTTAGCGAAATTTCAATATTTTTCCTCTATTTTGTCCTTATTTTGTCTCATTTTAGCGATAAATGATCGAAAAAAGCAACTAAAACGGATAATTTTTGTGAAATTTCAATTTTTCTGCTCTATTTTGCCAAAAATCTCGTCATTTTCTGGAAATGTGATCGAAAAAAGAAACGAAAACGGATAATTTTAGCGGAATTTCAATATTTTTCCTCTATGTTTTCTTTATTTTGTCTCCTTTTAGCGATAAATGATCGAAAAAAGAAACGAAAACGGATAATTTTAGCGGAATTGCAATATTTTTCCTCTATTTTGTCCTTATTTTGTCTCCTTTTAGCGATAAATGATCGAAAAAATCAACTAAAACGGATAATTTTTGTGAAATTTCAATTTTTCCTCTCTATTTTGCCAAAAATCTCGTCATTTTCAGGAGATGTAATCGAAAAAAGCAACGAAAACGGATAATTTTAGCGAAATTTCAATATTTTTCCTCTATTTTGTCCTTATTTTGTCTCATTTTAGCGATAAATGATCGAAAAAAGCAACTAAAACGGATAAATTTTGTGAAATTTCAATTTTTCTGCTCTATTTTGCCAAAAATCTCGTCATTTTCTGGAGATGTGATCGAATAAAGCAACTAAAACGGAAAATTTCTGTCAAATTTCAATATTTTTCTACTATTTTGCGTCATTTTAAAGATATATGATGGAAAAAAGCAACGAAAACGGATAATTTTAGCGAAATTTCAATATTTTTCCTCTATTTTGTCCTTATTTTGTTTCATTTTAGCGATAAATGATCGAAAAAGCAACTAAAACGGATAATTTTTGTGAAATTTCAATTTTTCTGCTTTATTTTGCCTAAAATCTCGTCATTTTCTGGAGATGTGATCGAAAAAAGCAACGAAAACGGATAATTTTAGTGGAATTGCAATATTTTTCCTCTATTTTGTCCTTATTTTGTCTCCTTTTAGCGATAAATGATCGAAAAAAGCAACTAAAACGGATAATTTTTGTGAAATTTCAATTTTTCTGCTCTATTTTGCTAAAAATCTCGTCATTTTCTGGAGATGTGATCGAATAAAGCAACTAAAACGGATATTTTCTGTCAAATTTTAATATTTTTCCACTATTTTGCGTCATTTTAGAGATATATGATGGAAAAAAGCAACGAAAACGGATAATTTTAGCGGAATTTCAATATTTTTCCTCTATTTTGTCCTTATTTTGTCTCATTTTAGCGATAAATGATCGAAAAAAGCAACTAAAACGGATAATTTTTGTGAAATTTCAATTTTACTGCTCTATTTTGCCTAAAATCTCGTCATTTTCTGGAGATGTGATCGAAAAAAGCAACGAAAACGGATAATTTTAGCGAAATTTCAATATTTTTCCTCTATTTTGTCCTTATTTTGTCTCATTTTAGCAATAAATGATCGAAAAAAGCAACTAAAACGGATAATTTTTGTGAAATTTCAATTTTTCTGATCTATTTTGCCAAAAATCTTGTCATTTTCTGGAGATGTGATCGAATAAAGCAACTAAAACGGATAATTTCTGTCAAATTTCAATATTTTTCTACTATTTTGCGTCATTTTAAAGATATATGATGGAAAAAAGCAACGAAAACGGATAATTTTAGCGAAATTTCAATATTTTTCCTCTATTTTGTCCTTATTTTGTCTCATTTTAGCGATAAATGATCGAAAAAAGCAACTAAAACGGATAATTTTTGTGAAATTTCAATTTTTCTGCTCTATTTTGCCAAAAATCTCGTCATTTTCTGGAAATGTGATCGAAAAAAGCAACGAAAACGGAAAATTTTAGCGGAATTTCAATATTTTTCCTCTATTTTGTCCTTGTTTTGTCTCCTTTTAGCGATAAATGATCTAAAAAAGCAACTAAACCGGATAATTTTTGTGAAATTTCAATATTTCTGCTCTATTTTGCCAAAAATCTCGTCATTTTCTGGAGATACGATCAAAAAAAGCAACGAAAACGGATAATTTTAGCGGAATATCAATATTTTTCCTCTATTTTGTCTTTATTTTTGTGAAATTTCAATTTTACTGCTCTATTTTGCCTAAAATCTCGTCATTTTCTGGAGATGTGATCGAAAAAAGCAACGAAAACGGATAATTTTAGCGAAATTTCAATATTTTTCCTCTATTTTGTCCTTATTTTGTCTCATTTTAGCAATAAATGATCGAAAAAAGCAACTAAAACGGATAATTTTTGTGAAATTTCAATTTTTCTGATCTATTTTGCCAAAAATCTTGTCATTTTCTGGAGATGTGATCGAATAAAGCAACTAAAACGGATAATTTCTGTCAAATTTCAATATTTTTCTACTATTTTGCGTCATTTTAAAGATATATGATGGAAAAAAGCAACGAAAACGGATAATTTTAGCGAAATTTCAATATTTTTCCTCTATTTTGTCCTTATTTTGTCTCATTTTAGCGATAAATGATCGAAAAAAGCAACTAAAACGGATAATTTTTGTGAAATTTCAATTTTTCTGCTCTATTTTGCCAAAAATCTCGTCATTTTCTGGAAATGTGATCGAAAAAAGCAACGAAAACGGAAAATTTTAGCGGAATTTCAATATTTTTCCTCTATTTTGTCCTTGTTTTGTCTCCTTTTAGCGATAAATGATCTAAAAAAGCAACTAAACCGGATAATTTTTGTGAAATTTCAATATTTCTGCTCTATTTTGCCAAAAATCTCGTCATTTTCTGGAGATACGATCAAAAAAAGCAACGAAAACGGATAATTTTAGCGGAATATCAATATTTTTCCTCTATTTTGTCTTTATTTTGTCTCCTTTTAGCGATAAATGATCGAAAAAAGCAACTAAAACGGATGATTATTGTGAAATTTCAATTTTTCTGCTCCATTTTGCCAAAAATCTCGTCATTTTCTGGAGATGTGATCGAAAAAAGCAACAATTTTAGCGAAATTTCAATATTTTTCCTATATTTTGTCCTTATTTTGTCTCATTTTAGCGATAAATGATCGAAAAAAGCAACTGAAACGGATAATTTTAGCGGAATTTCAATATTTTTCCTCTATTTTGTCCTTATTTTGTCTCCTTTAATCGATAAATGATCGAAAAAAGCAAATAAAACGGATAATTTTAGCGGAATTTCAATATGTTTCCTCTATTTTGTCATTATTTTGTCTCCTTTTAGCGATAAATGATCGAAAAAAGCAACTAAAACGGATAATTATTGTGAAATTTCAATTTTTCTGCTCTATTTTGCCAAAAATATCGTCATTTTCTGGAGATGTGATCGAAAAAAGCAACAATTTTAGCGAAATTTCAATATTTTTCCTATATTTTGTCCTTATTTTGTCTCATTTTAGCGATAAATGATCGAAAAAAGCAACTAAAATGGATAATGTTTGTGAAATTTCAATTTTTCTGCTCCATTTTGCCAAAAATGTCGTCATTTTCTGGAGATGTGATCGAAAAAAGCAACGAAAACGGATAATTTTAGCGGAATTTCAATATTTTTCCTCTATTTTGTCTTTATTTTGTCTCCTTTTAGCGATAAATGATCGAAAAAAGCAACGAAAACGGATAATTTTAGCGAAATTTTAATATTTTTCCTCAATTTTGTCCTTATTTTGTCTCATTTTAGCGATAAATGATCGAAAAAAGCAACTAAAACGGATAATTATTGTGAAATTTCAATTTTTCTGCTCTATTTTGCCAAAAATCTCGTCATTTTCTGGAGATGTGATCGAAAAAAGCAACAATTTTAGCGAAATTTCAATATTTTTCCTATATTTTGTCCTTATTTTGTCTCATTTTAGCGATAAATGATCGAAAAAAGCAACTAAAACGGATAATTTTTGTGAAATTTCAATTTTACTGCTCTATTTTGCCTAAAATCTCGTCATTTTCTGGAGATGTGAACGAAAAAAGCAACGAAAACGGATAATTTTAGCGGAATTTCAATATTTTTCCTCTATTTTGTCCTTATTTTGTCTCATTTTAGCGATAAATGATCGAAAAAAGCAACTAAAACGGATAATTTTTGTGAAATTTCAATTTTACTGCTCTATTTTGCCTAAAATCTCGTCATTTTCTGGAGATGTGAACGAAAAAAGCAACGAAAACGGATAATTTTAGCGAAATTTCAATATTTTTCCTCTATTTTGTCCTTATTTTGTCTCATTTTAGCGATAAATGATCGAAAAAAGCAACTAAAACAGATAATTTTTGTGAAATTTCAATTTTTCTGATCTATTTTGCCAAAAATCTCGTCATTTTCTGGAGATGTGATCGAATAAAGCAACTAAAACGGATAATTTTAGCGAAATTTCAATATTTTTCTACTATTTTGCGTAATTTTAAAGATATATGATGGAAAAAAGCAACGAAAACGGATAATTTTTGCGAAATTTCAATATTTTTCCTCTATTTTGTCCTTATTTTGTCTCATTTTAGCGATAAATGATCGAAAAAAGCAACTAAAATGGATAATTTTTGTGAAATTTCAAGTTTTCTGCTCTATTTTGCCAAAAATCTCGTCATTTTCTGGAGATGTGATCGAATAAAGCAACTAAAACGGATAATTTCTGTCAAATTTCAATATTTTTCTACTATTTTGCGTCATTTTAAAAATATATGATGGAAAAAAGCAACGAAAATGGATAATTTTAGCGAAATTTCAATATTTTTCCTCTATTTTGTCCTTATTTTGTCTCATTTTAGCGATAAATGATCGAAAAAAGCAACTAAAACGGATAATTTTTGTGAAATTTCAATTTTTCTGCTCTATTTTGCCAAAAATCTCGTCATTTTCTGGAAATGTGATCGAAAAAAGAAACGAAAACGGATAATTTTAGCGGAATTTCAATATTTTTCCTCTATGTTTTCTTTATTTTGTCTCCTTTTAGCGATAAATGATCGAAAAAAGAAACGAAAACGGATAATTTTAGCGGAATTGCAATATTTTTCCTCTATTTTGTCCTTATTTTGTCTCCTTTTAGCGATAAATGATCGAAAAAATCAACTAAAACGGATAATTTTTGTGAAATTTCAATTTTTCCTCTCTATTTTGCCAAAAATCTCGTCATTTTCAGGAGATGTAATCGAAAAAAGCAACGAAAACGGATAATTTTAGCGAAATTTCAATATTTTTCCTCTATTTTGTCCTTATTTTGTCTCATTTTAGCGATAAATGATCGAAAAAAGCAACTAAAACGGATAAATTTTGTGAAATTTCAATTTTTCTGCTCTATTTTGCCAAAAATCTCGTCATTTTCTGGAGATGTGATCGAATAAAGCAACTAAAACGGAAAATTTCTGTCAAATTTCAATATTTTTCTACTATTTTGCGTCATTTTAAAGATATATGATGGAAAAAAGCAACGAAAACGGATAATTTTAGCGAAATTTCAATATTTTTCCTCTATTTTGTCCTTATTTTGTTTCATTTTAGCGATAAATGATCGAAAAAGCAACTAAAACGGATAATTTTTGTGAAATTTCAATTTTTCTGCTTTATTTTGCCTAAAATCTCGTCATTTTCTGGAGATGTGATCGAAAAAAGCAACGAAAACGGATAATTTTAGTGGAATTGCAATATTTTTCCTCTATTTTGTCCTTATTTTGTCTCCTTTTAGCGATAAATGATCGAAAAAAGCAACTAAAACGGATAATTTTTGTGAAATTTCAATTTTTCTGCTCTATTTTGCTAAAAATCTCGTCATTTTCTGGAGATGTGATCGAATAAAGCAACTAAAACGGATATTTTCTGTCAAATTTTAATATTTTTCCACTATTTTGCGTCATTTTAGAGATATATGATGGAAAAAAGCAACGAAAACGGATAATTTTAGCGGAATTTCAATATTTTTCCTCTATTTTGTCCTTATTTTGTCTCATTTTAGCGATAAATGATCGAAAAAAGCAACTAAAACGGATAATTTTTGTGAAATTTCAATTTTACTGCTCTATTTTGCCTAAAATCTCGTCATTTTCTGGAGATGTGATCGAAAAAAGCAACGAAAACGGATAATTTTAGCGAAATTTCAATATTTTTCCTCTATTTTGTCCTTATTTTGTCTCATTTTAGCAATAAATGATCGAAAAAAGCAACTAAAACGGATAATTTTTGTGAAATTTCAATTTTTCTGATCTATTTTGCCAAAAATCTTGTCATTTTCTGGAGATGTGATCGAATAAAGCAACTAAAACGGATAATTTCTGTCAAATTTCAATATTTTTCTACTATTTTGCGTCATTTTAAAGATATATGATGGAAAAAAGCAACGAAAACGGATAATTTTAGCGAAATTTCAATATTTTTCCTCTATTTTGTCCTTATTTTGTCTCATTTTAGCGATAAATGATCGAAAAAAGCAACTAAAACGGATAATTTTTGTGAAATTTCAATTTTTCTGCTCTATTTTGCCAAAAATCTCGTCATTTTCTGGAAATGTGATCGAAAAAAGCAACGAAAACGGAAAATTTTAGCGGAATTTCAATATTTTTCCTCTATTTTGTCCTTGTTTTGTCTCCTTTTAGCGATAAATGATCTAAAAAAGCAACTAAACCGGATAATTTTTGTGAAATTTCAATATTTCTGCTCTATTTTGCCAAAAATCTCGTCATTTTCTGGAGATACGATCAAAAAAAGCAACGAAAACGGATAATTTTAGCGGAATATCAATATTTTTCCTCTATTTTGTCTTTATTTTGTCTCCTTTTAGCGATAAATGATCGAAAAAAGCAACTAAAACGGATGATTATTGTGAAATTTCAATTTTTCTGCTCCATTTTGCCAAAAATCTCGTCATTTTCTGGAGATGTGATCGAAAAAAGCAACAATTTTAGCGAAATTTCAATATTTTTCCTATATTTTGTCCTTATTTTGTCTCATTTTAGCGATAAATGATCGAAAAAAGCAACTGAAACGGATAATTTTAGCGGAATTTCAATATTTTTCCTCTATTTTGTCCTTATTTTGTCTCCTTTAATCGATAAATGATCGAAAAAAGCAAATAAAACGGATAATTTTAGCGGAATTTCAATATGTTTCCTCTATTTTGTCATTATTTTGTCTCCTTTTAGCGATAAATGATCGAAAAAAGCAACTAAAACGGATAATTATTGTGAAATTTCAATTTTTCTGCTCTATTTTGCCAAAAATATCGTCATTTTCTGGAGATGTGATCGAAAAAAGCAACAATTTTAGCGAAATTTCAATATTTTTCCTATATTTTGTCCTTATTTTGTCTCATTTTAGCGATAAATGATCGAAAAAAGCAACTAAAATGGATAATGTTTGTGAAATTTCAATTTTTCTGCTCCATTTTGCCAAAAATGTCGTCATTTTCTGGAGATGTGATCGAAAAAAGCAACGAAAACGGATAATTTTAGCGGAATTTCAATATTTTTCCTCTATTTTGTCTTTATTTTGTCTCCTTTTAGCGATAAATGATCGAAAAAAGCAACGAAAACGGATAATTTTAGCGAAATTTTAATATTTTTCCTCAATTTTGTCCTTATTTTGTCTCATTTTAGCGATAAATGATCGAAAAAAGCAACTAAAACGGATAATTATTGTGAAATTTCAATTTTTCTGCTCTATTTTGCCAAAAATCTCGTCATTTTCTGGAGATGTGATCGAAAAAAGCAACAATTTTAGCGAAATTTCAATATTTTTCCTATATTTTGTCCTTATTTTGTCTCATTTTAGCGATAAATGATCGAAAAAAGCAACTAAAACGGATAATTTTTGTGAAATTTAAATTTTTCTGCTCTATTTTGCCAAAAATCTCGTCATTTTAGAGATATATGATGGAAAAAAGCAACGAAAACGGATAATTTTAGCGGAATTTCAATATTTTTCCTCTATTTTGTCCTTATTTTGTCTCATTTTAGCGATAAATGATCGAAAAAAGCAACTAAAACGGATAATTTTTGTGAAATTTCAATTTTACTGCTCTATTTTGCCTAAAATCTCGTCATTTTCTGGAGATGTGAACGAAAAAAGCAACGAAAACGGATAATTTTAGCGAAATTTCAATATTTTTCCTCTATTTTGTCCTTATTTTGTCTCATTTTAGCGATAAATGATCGAAAAAAGCAACTAAAACAGATAATTTTTGTGAAATTTCAATTTTTCTGATCTATTTTGCCAAAAATCTCGTCATTTTCTGGAGATGTGATCGAATAAAGCAACTAAAACGGATAATTTTAGCGAAATTTCAATATTTTTCTACTATTTTGCGTAATTTTAAAGATATATGATGGAAAAAAGCAACGAAAACGGATAATTTTTGCGAAATTTCAATATTTTTCCTCTATTTTGTCCTTATTTTGTCTCATTTTAGCGATAAATGATCGAAAAAAGCAACTAAAATGGATAATTTTTGTGAAATTTCAAGTTTTCTGCTCTATTTTGCCAAAAATCTCGTCATTTTCTGGAGATGTGATCGAATAAAGCAACTAAAACGGATAATTTCTGTCAAATTTCAATATTTTTCTACTATTTTGCGTCATTTTAAAAATATATGATGGAAAAAAGCAACGAAAATGGATAATTTTAGCGAAATTTCAATATTTTTCCTCTATTTTGTCCTTATTTTGTCTCATTTTAGCGATAAATGATCGAAAAAAGCAACTAAAACGGATAATTTTTGTGAAATTTCAATTTTTCTGCTCTATTTTGCCAAAAATCTCGTCATTTTCTGGAAATGTGATCGAAAAAAGAAACGAAAACGGATAATTTTAGCGGAATTTCAATATTTTTCCTCTATGTTTTCTTTATTTTGTCTCCTTTTAGCGATAAATGATCGAAAAAAGAAACGAAAACGGATAATTTTAGCGGAATTGCAATATTTTTCCTCTATTTTGTCCTTATTTTGTCTCCTTTTAGCGATAAATGATCGAAAAAATCAACTAAAACGGATAATTTTTGTGAAATTTCAATTTTTCCTCTCTATTTTGCCAAAAATCTCGTCATTTTCAGGAGATGTAATCGAAAAAAGCAACGAAAACGGATAATTTTAGCGAAATTTCAATATTTTTCCTCTATTTTGTCCTTATTTTGTCTCATTTTAGCGATAAATGATCGAAAAAAGCAACTAAAACGGATAAATTTTGTGAAATTTCAATTTTTCTGCTCTATTTTGCCAAAAATCTCGTCATTTTCTGGAGATGTGATCGAATAAAGCAACTAAAACGGAAAATTTCTGTCAAATTTCAATATTTTTCTACTATTTTGCGTCATTTTAAAGATATATGATGGAAAAAAGCAACGAAAACGGATAATTTTAGCGAAATTTCAATATTTTTCCTCTATTTTGTCCTTATTTTGTTTCATTTTAGCGATAAATGATCGAAAAAAGCAACTAAAACGGATAATTTTTGTGAAATTTCAATTTTTCTGCTTTATTTTGCCTAAAATCTCGTCATTTTCTGGAGATGTGATCGAAAAAAGCAACGAAAACGGATAATTTTAGTGGAATTGCAATATTTTTCCTCTATTTTGTCCTTATTTTGTCTCCTTTTAGCGATAAATGATCGAAAAAAGCAACTAAAACGGATAATTTTTGTGAAATTTCAATATTTCTGCTCTATTTTGCCAAAAATCTCGTCATTTTCTGGAGATACGATCAAAAAAAGCAACGAAAACGGATAATTTTAGCGGAATATCAATATTTTTCCTCTATTTTGTCTTTATTTTGTCTCCTTTTAGCGATAAATGATCGAAAAAAGCAACTAAAACGGATGATTATTGTGAAATTTCAATTTTTCTGCTCCATTTTGCCAAAAATCTCGTCATTTTCTGGAGATGTGATCGAAAAAAGCAACAATTTTAGCGAAATTTCAATATTTTTCCTATATTTTGTCCTTATTTTGTCTCATTTTAGCGATAAATGATCGAAAAAAGCAACTGAAACGGATAATTTTAGCGGAATTTCAATATTTTTCCTCTATTTTGTCCTTATTTTGTCTCCTTTAATCGATAAATGATCGAAAAAAGCAAATAAAACGGATAATTTTAGCGGAATTTCAATATGTTTCCTCTATTTTGTCATTATTTTGTCTCCTTTTAGCGATAAATGATCGAAAAAAGCAACTAAAACGGATAATTATTGTGAAATTTCAATTTTTCTGCTCTATTTTGCCAAAAATATCGTCATTTTCTGGAGATGTGATCGAAAAAAGCAACAATTTTAGCGAAATTTCAATATTTTTCCTATATTTTGTCCTTATTTTGTCTCATTTTAGCGATAAATGATCGAAAAAAGCAACTAAAATGGATAATGTTTGTGAAATTTCAATTTTTCTGCTCCATTTTGCCAAAAATGTCGTCATTTTCTGGAGATGTGATCGAAAAAAGCAACGAAAACGGATAATTTTAGCGGAATTTCAATATTTTTCCTCTATTTTGTCTTTATTTTGTCTCCTTTTAGCGATAAATGATCGAAAAAAGCAACGAAAACGGATAATTTTAGCGAAATTTTAATATTTTTCCTCAATTTTGTCCTTATTTTGTCTCATTTTAGCGATAAATGATCGAAAAAAGCAACTAAAACGGATAATTATTGTGAAATTTCAATTTTTCTGCTCTATTTTGCCAAAAATCTCGTCATTTTCTGGAGATGTGATCGAAAAAAGCAACAATTTTAGCGAAATTTCAATATTTTTCCTATATTTTGTCCTTATTTTGTCTCATTTTAGCGATAAATGATCGAAAAAAGCAACTAAAACGGATAATTTTTGTGAAATTTAAATTTTTCTGCTCTATTTTGCCAAAAATCTCGTCATTTTAGAGATATATGATGGAAAAAAGCAACGAAAACGGATAATTTTAGCGGAATTTCAATATTTTTCCTCTATTTTGTCCTTATTTTGTCTCATTTTAGCGATAAATGATCGAAAAAAGCAACTAAAACGGATAATTTTTGTGAAATTTCAATTTTACTGCTCTATTTTGCCTAAAATCTCGTCATTTTCTGGAGATGTGAACGAAAAAAGCAACGAAAACGGATAATTTTAGCGAAATTTCAATATTTTTCCTCTATTTTGTCCTTATTTTGTCTCATTTTAGCGATAAATGATCGAAAAAAGCAACTAAAACAGATAATTTTTGTGAAATTTCAATTTTTCTGATCTATTTTGCCAAAAATCTCGTCATTTTCTGGAGATGTGATCGAATAAAGCAACTAAAACGGATAATTTTAGCGAAATTTCAATATTTTTCTACTATTTTGCGTAATTTTAAAGATATATGATGGAAAAAAGCAACGAAAACGGATAATTTTTGCGAAATTTCAATATTTTTCCTCTATTTTGTCCTTATTTTGTCTCATTTTAGCGATAAATGATCGAAAAAAGCAACTAAAATGGATAATTTTTGTGAAATTTCAAGTTTTCTGCTCTATTTTGCCAAAAATCTCGTCATTTTCTGGAGATGTGATCGAATAAAGCAACTAAAACGGATAATTTCTGTCAAATTTCAATATTTTTCTACTATTTTGCGTCATTTTAAAAATATATGATGGAAAAAAGCAACGAAAATGGATAATTTTAGCGAAATTTCAATATTTTTCCTCTATTTTGTCCTTATTTTGTCTCATTTTAGCGATAAATGATCGAAAAAAGCAACTAAAACGGATAATTTTTGTGAAATTTCAATTTTTCTGCTCTATTTTGCCAAAAATCTCGTCATTTTCTGGAAATGTGATCGAAAAAAGAAACGAAAACGGATAATTTTAGCGGAATTTCAATATTTTTCCTCTATGTTTTCTTTATTTTGTCTCCTTTTAGCGATAAATGATCGAAAAAAGAAACGAAAACGGATAATTTTAGCGGAATTGCAATATTTTTCCTCTATTTTGTCCTTATTTTGTCTCCTTTTAGCGATAAATGATCGAAAAAATCAACTAAAACGGATAATTTTTGTGAAATTTCAATTTTTCCTCTCTATTTTGCCAAAAATCTCGTCATTTTCAGGAGATGTAATCGAAAAAAGCAACGAAAACGGATAATTTTAGCGAAATTTCAATATTTTTCCTCTATTTTGTCCTTATTTTGTCTCATTTTAGCGATAAATGATCGAAAAAAGCAACTAAAACGGATAAATTTTGTGAAATTTCAATTTTTCTGCTCTATTTTGCCAAAAATCTCGTCATTTTCTGGAGATGTGATCGAATAAAGCAACTAAAACGGAAAATTTCTGTCAAATTTCAATATTTTTCTACTATTTTGCGTCATTTTAAAGATATATGATGGAAAAAAGCAACGAAAACGGATAATTTTAGCGAAATTTCAATATTTTTCCTCTATTTTGTCCTTATTTTGTTTCATTTTAGCGATAAATGATCGAAAAAAGCAACTAAAACGGATAATTTTTGTGAAATTTCAATTTTTCTGCTTTATTTTGCCTAAAATCTCGTCATTTTCTGGAGATGTGATCGAAAAAAGCAACGAAAACGGATAATTTTAGTGGAATTGCAATATTTTTCCTCTATTTTGTCCTTATTTTGTCTCCTTTTAGCGATAAATGATCGAAAAAAGCAACTAAAACGGATAATTTTTGTGAAATTTCAATTTTTCTGCTCTATTTTGCTAAAAATCTCGTCATTTTCTGGAGATGTGATCGAATAAAGCAACTAAAACGGATATTTTCTGTCAAATTTTAATATTTTTCCACTATTTTGCGTCATTTTAGAGATATATGATGGAAAAAAGCAACGAAAACGGATAATTTTAGCGGAATTTCAATATTTTTCCTCTATTTTGTCCTTATTTTGTCTCATTTTAGCGATAAATGATCGAAAAAAGCAACTAAAACGGATAATTTTTGTGAAATTTCAATTTTACTGCTCTATTTTGCCTAAAATCTCGTCATTTTCTGGAGATGTGATCGAAAAAAGCAACGAAAACGGATAATTTTAGCGAAATTTCAATATTTTTCCTCTATTTTGTCCTTATTTTGTCTCATTTTAGCAATAAATGATCGAAAAAAGCAACTAAAACGGATAATTTTTGTGAAATTTCAATTTTTCTGATCTATTTTGCCAAAAATCTTGTCATTTTCTGGAGATGTGATCGAATAAAGCAACTAAAACGGATAATTTCTGTCAAATTTCTATATTTTTCTACTATTTTGCGTCATTTTAAAGATATATGATGGAAAAAAGCAACGAAAACGGATAATTTTAGCGAAATTTCAATATTTTTCCTCTATTTTGTCCTTATTTTGTCTCATTTTAGCGATAAATGATCGAAAAAAGCAACTAAAACGGATAATTTTTGTGAAATTTCAATTTTTCTGCTCTATTTTGCCAAAAATCTCGTCATTTTCTGGAAATGTGATCGAAAAAAGCAACGAAAACGGAAAATTTTAGCGGAATTTCAATATTTTTCCTCTATTTTGTCCTTGTTTTGTCTCCTTTTAGCGATAAATGATCTAAAAAAGCAACTAAACCGGATAATTTTTGTGAAATTTCAATATTTCTGCTCTATTTTGCCAAAAATCTCGTCATTTTCTGGAGATACGATCAAAAAAAGCAACGAAAACGGATAATTTTAGCGGAATATCAATATTTTTCCTCTATTTTGTCTTTATTTTGTCTCCTTTTAGCGATAAATGATCGAAAAAAGCAACTAAAACGGATGATTATTGTGAAATTTCAATTTTTCTGCTCCATTTTGCCAAAAATCTCGTCATTTTCTGGAGATGTGATCGAAAAAAGCAACAATTTTAGCGAAATTTCAATATTTTTCCTATATTTTGTCCTTATTTTGTCTCATTTTAGCGATAAATGATCGAAAAAAGCAACTGAAACGGATAATTTTAGCGGAATTTCAATATTTTTCCTCTATTTTGTCCTTATTTTGTCTCCTTTAAGCGATAAATGATCGAAAAAAGCAAATAAAACGGATAATTTTAGCGGAATTTCAATATGTTTCCTCTATTTTGTCATTATTTTGTCTCCTTTTAGCGATAAATGATCGAAAAAAGCAACTAAAACGGATAATTATTGTGAAATTTCAATTTTTCTGCTCTATTTTGCCAAAAATATCGTCATTTTCTGGAGATGTGATCGAAAAAAGCAACAATTTTAGCGAAATTTCAATATTTTTCCTATATTTTGTCCTTATTTTGTCTCATTTTAGCGATAAATGATCGAAAAAAGCAACTAAAATGGATAATTTTTGTGAAATTTCAATTTTTCTGCTCCATTTTGCCAAAAATGTCGTCATTTTCTGGAGATGTGATCGAAAAAAGCAACGAAAACGGATAATTTTAGCGGAATTTCAATATTTTTCCTCTATTTTGTCTTTATTTTGTCTCCTTTTAGCGATAAATGATCGAAAAAAGCAACGAAAACGGATAATTTTAGCGAAATTTTAATATTTTTCCTCAATTTTGTCCTTATTTTGTCTCATTTTAGCGATAAATGATCGAAAAAAGCAACTAAAACGGATAATTATTGTGAAATTTCAATTTTTCTGCTCTATTTTGCCAAAAATCTCGTCATTTTCTGGAGATGTGATCGAAAAAAGCAACAATTTTAGCGAAATTTCAATATTTTTCCTATATTTTGTCCTTATTTTGTCTCATTTTAGCGATAAATGATCGAAAAAAGCAACTAAAACGGATAATTTTTGTGAAATTTAAATTTTTCTGCTCTATTTTGCCAAAAATCTCGTCATTTTCTGGAGATGTGATCGAGAAAAGCAACGAAAACGGATAATTTTAGCGAAATTTCAATATTTTTCCTCTATTTTGTCCTTATTTTGTCTCATTTTAGCGATAAATCATCGAAAAAGCAACTAAAACGGATAATTTTTGTGAAATTTCAATTTTTCTGCTCTATTTTGCCAAAAATCTCGTCATTTTCTGGAGATGTGATCGAAAAAAGCAACAATTTTAGCGAAATTTCAATATTTTTCCTATATTTTGTCCTTATTTTGTCTCATTTTAGCGATAAATGATCGAAAAAAGCAACTAAAACGGATAATTTTAGCGGAATTTCAATATTTTTCCTCTATTTTGTCCTTATTTTGTCTCCTTTAAGCGATAAATGATCGAAAAAAGCAAATAAAACGGATAATTTTAGCGGAATTTCAATATGTTTCCTCTATTTTGTCATTATTTTGTCTCCTTTTAGCGATAAATGCTCGAAAAAAGCAACTAAAACGGATAATTATTGTGAAATTTCAATTTTTCTGCTCTATTTTGCCAAAAATCTCGTCATTTTCTGGAGATGTGATCGAAAAAAGCAACAATTTTAGCGAAATTTCAATATTTTTCCTATATTTTGTCCTTATTTTGTCTCATTTTAGCGATAAATGATCGAAAAAAGCAACTAAAATGGATAATTTTTGTGAAATTTCAATTTTTCTGCTCCATTTTGCCAAAAATGTCGTCATTTTCTGGAGATGTGATCGAAAAAAGCAACGAAAACGGATAATTTTAGCGGAATTTCAATATTTTTCCTCTATTTTGTCTTTATTTTGTCTCCTTTTAGCGATAAATGATCGAAAAAAGCAACGAAAACGGATAATTTTAGCGAAATTTTAATATTTTTCCTCAATTTTGTCCTTATTTTGTCTCATTTTAGCGATAAATGATCGAAAAAAGCAACTAAAACGGATAATTATTGTGAAATTTCAATTTTTCTGCTCTATTTTGCCAAAAATCTCGTCATTTTCTGGAGATGTGATCGAAAAAAGCAACAATTTTAGCGAAATTTCAATATTTTTCCTATATGTTGTCCTTATTTTGTCTCATTTTAGCGATAAATGATCGAAAAAAGCAACTAAAACGGATAATTTTTGTGAAATTTAAATTTTTCTGCTCTATTTTGCCAAAAATCTCGTCATTTTCTGGAGATGTGATCGAGAAAAGCAACGAAAACGGATAATTTTAGCGAAATTTCAATATTTTTCCTCTATTTTGTCCTTATTTTGTCTCATTTTAGCGATAAATCATCGAAAAAAGCAACTAAAACGGATAATTTTTGTGAAATTTCAATTTTTCTGCTCTATTTTGCCAAAAATCTCGTCATTTTCTGGAGATGTGATCGAAAAAAGCAACAATTTTAGCGAAATTTCAATATTTTTCCTATATTTTGTCCTTATTTTGTCTCATTTTAGCGATAAATGATCGAAAAAAGCAACTAAAACGGATAATTTTAGCGGAATTTCAATATTTTTCCTCTATTTTGTCCTTATTTTGTCTCCTTTAAGCGATAAATGATCGAAAAAAGCAAATAAAACGGATAATTTTAGCGGAATTTCAATATGTTTCCTCTATTTTGTCATTATTTTGTCTCCTTTTAGCGATAAATGATCGAAAAAAGCAACTAAAACGGATAATTATTGTGAAATTTCAATTTTTCTGCTCTATTTTGCCAAAAATCTCGTCATTTTCTGGAGATGTGATCGAAAAAAGCAACAATTTTAGCGAAATTTCAATATTTTTCCTATATTTTGTCCTTATTTTGTCTCATTTTAGCGATAAATGATCGAAAAAAGCAACTAAAATGGATAATTTTTGTGAAATTTCAATTTTTCTGCTCCATTTTGCCAAAAATGTCGTCATTTTCTGGAGATGTGATCGAAAAAAGCAACGAAAACGGATAATTTTAGCGGAATTTCAATATTTTTCCTCTATTTTGTCTTTATTTTGTCTCCTTTTAGCGATAAATGATCGAAAAAAGCAACGAAAACGGATAATTTTAGCGAAATTTTAATATTTTTCCTCAATTTTGTCCTTATTTTGTCTCATTTTAGCGATAAATGATCGAAAAAAGCAACTAAAACGGATAATTATTGTGAAATTTCAATTTTTCTGCTCTATTTTGCCAAAAATCTCGTCATTTTCTGGAGATGTGATCGAAAAAAGCAACAATTTTAGCGAAATTTCAATATTTTTCCTATATTTTGTCCTTATTTTGTCTCATTTTAGCGATAAATGATCGAAAAAAGCAACTAAAATGGATAATTTTTGTGAAATTTCAATTTTTCTGCTCCATTTTGCCAAAAATGTCGTCATTTTCTGGAGATGTGATCGAAAAAAGCAACGAAAACGGATAATTTTAGCGGAATTTTAATATTTTTCCTCTATTTTGTCTTTATTTTGTCTCCTTTTAGCGATAAATGATCGAAAAAAGCAACTAAAACGGATGATTATTGTGAAATTTCAATTTTTCTGCTCCATTTTGCCAAAAATCTCGTCATTTTCTGGAGATGTGATCGAAAAAAGCAACAATTTTAGCGAAATTTCAATATTTTTCCTATATTTTGTCCTTATTTTGTCTCATTTTAGCGATAAATGATCGAAAAAAGCAACTGAAACGGATAATTTTAGCGGAATTTCAATATTTTTCCTCTATTTTGTCCTTATTTTGTCTCCTTTAAGCGATAAATGATCGAAAAAAGCAACGAAAACGGATAATTTTAGCGAAATTTCAATATTTTTCCTCTATTTTGTCCTTATTTTGTTTCATTTTAGCGATAAATGATCGAAAAAAGCAACGAAAACGGATAATTTTAGCGGAATTCAATATTTTTCCTCTATTTTGTCCTTATTTTGTCTCCTATTAGCGATAAATGATCGAAAAAAGCAATTAAATTGGATAATTTTTGGGAAATTTCAATTTTTCTGCTCTATTTTGCCAAGAATCTCGTCATTTTGTGGAGATGTGATCGAATAAAGCAACTAAAACGGCAAATTTCTGTCAAATTTCAATATTTATCTACTATTTTGCGTCATTATAAAGATATATGATGGAAAAAAGCAACGAAAACGGATAATTTTATCGAAATTTCAATATTTTTCCTTTATTTTGTCCTTATTTTGTCTCATTTTAGCGATAAATGATCGTAAAAAGAAACTAAAACGGATAATTTTTGTGAAATTTCAATTTTCCTGCTCTATTTTGCCTAAAATCTCGTCACTTTCTGGAGATGTGATCGAAAAAAGCAACGAAAACGGATAATTTTAGCGGAATTGCAATATTTTTCCTCTATTTTGTCCTTATTTTGTCTCCTTTTAGCGATAAATGATCGAAAAAAAAAAACGAAAACGGATAATTTTAGCGAAATTTCAATATTTTTCCTCTATTTTGTCCTTATTTTGTCTCATTTTAGCGATAAATGATCGAAAAAAGCAACTAAAACGGATAATTTTTGGGAAATTTCAATTTTTCTGCTCTATTTTGCCAAAAATCTCGTCATTTTCTGGAGATGTGATCGAAAAAAGCAACGAAAACGGATAATTTTAGCGAAATTTCAATATTTTTCCTCTATTTTGTCCTTATTTTGTCTCATTTTAGCGATAAATGATCGAAAAAAGCAACTAAAACGGATAATTTTTGTGAAATTTAATTTTTTCTGCTCTATTTTGCCAAAAATCTCGTCATTTTCTGGAGATGTGATCGAAAAAAGCAACGAAAACGGATAATTTTACGAAATTTCAATATTTTTCCTCTATTTTGTCCTTATTTTGTCTCATTTTAGCGATAAATAATCGAAAAAAGCAACTAAAACGGATAATTTTTGTGAAATTTCAATTTTTCTGCTCTATTTTTCCAAAAATCTCGTCATTTTCTGGAGATGTGATCGAAAAAAGCAACGAAATCGGATAATTTTAGCGGAATTTCAATATTTTTCCTCTATTTTGTCATTATTTTGTCTCCTTTTAGCGATAAATGCTCGAAAAAAGCAACTAAAACGGATAATTATTGTGAAATTTCAATTTTTCTGCTCTATTTTGCCAAAAATCTCGTCATTTTCTGGAGATGTGATCGAAAAAAGCAACAATTTTAGCGAAATTTCAATATTTTTCCTATATTTTGTCCTTATTTTGTCTCATTTTAGCGATAAATGATCGAAAAAAGCAACTAAAATGGATAATTTTTGTGAAATTTCAATTTTTCTGCTCCATTTTGCCAAAAATGTCGTCATTTTCTGGAGATGTGATCGAAAAAAGCAACGAAAACGGATAATTTTAGCGGAATTTCAATATTTTTCCTCTATTTTGTCTTTATTTTGTCTCCTTTTAGCGATAAATGATCGAAAAAAGCAACGAAAACGGATAATTTTAGCGAAATTTTAATATTTTTCCTCAATTTTGTCCTTATTTTGTCTCATTTTAGCGATAAATGATCGAAAAAAGCAACTAAAACGGATAATTATTGTGAAATTTCAATTTTTCTGCTCTATTTTGCCAAAAATCTCGTAATTTTCTGGAGATGTGATCGAAAAAAGCAACAATTTTAGCGAAATTTCAATATTTTTCCTATATTTTGTCCTTATTTTGTCTCATTTTAGCGATAAATGATCGAAAAAAGCAACTAAAACGGATAATTTTTGTGAAATTTAAATTTTTCTGCTCTATTTTGCCATAAATCTCGTCATTTTCTGGAGATGTGATCGAGAAAAGCAACGAAAACGGATAATTTTAGCGAAATTTCAATATTTTTCCTCTATTTTGTCCTTATTTTGTCTCATTTTAGCGATAAATCATCGAAAAAAGCAACTAAAACGGATAATTTTTGTGAAATTTCAATTTTTCTGCTCTATTTTGCCAAAAATCTCGTCATTTTCTGGAGATGTGATCAAAAAAAGCAACAATTTTAGCGAAATTTCAATATTTTTCCTATATTTTGTCCTTATTTTGTCTCATTTTAGCGATAAATGATCGAAAAAAGCAACTAAAACGGATAATTTTAGCGGAATTTCAATATTTTTCCTCTATTTTGTCCTTATTTTGTCTCCTTTAAGCGATAAATGATCGAAAAAAGCAAATAAAACGGATAATTTTAGCGGAATTTCAATATGTTTCCTCTATTTTGTCATTATTTTGTCTCCTTTTAGCGATAAATGATCGAAAAAAGCAACTAAAACGGATAATTATTGTGAAATTTCAATTTTTCTGCTCTATTTTGCCAAAAATCTCGTCATTTTCTGGAGATGTGATCGAAAAAAGCAACAATTTTAGCGAAATTTCAATATTTTTCCTATATTTTGTCCTTATTTTGTCTCATTTTAGCGATAAATGATCGAAAAAAGCAACTAAAATGGATAATTTTTGTGAAATTTCAATTTTTCTGCTCCATTTTGCCAAAAATGTCGTCATTTTCTGGAGATGTGATCGAAAAAAGCAACGAAAACGGATAATTTTAGCGGAATTTCAATATTTTTCCTCTATTTTGTCTTTATTTTGTCTCCTTTTAGCGATAAATGATCGAAAAAAGCAACGAAAACGGATAATTTTAGCGAAATTTTAATATTTTTCCTCAATTTTGTCCTTATTTTGTCTCATTTTAGCGATAAATGATCGAAAAAAGCAACTAAAACGGATAATTATTGTGAAATTTCAATTTTTCTGCTCTATTTTGCCAAAAATCTCGTCATTTTCTGGAGATGTGATCGAAAAAAGCAACAATTTTAGCGAAATTTCAATATTTTTCCTATATTTTGTCCTTATTTTGTCTCATTTTAGCGATAAATGATCGAAAAAAGCAACTAAAATGGATAATTTTTGTGAAATTTCAATTTTTCTGCTCCATTTTGCCAAAAATGTCGTCATTTTCTGGAGATGTGATCGAAAAAAGCAACGAAAACGGATAATTTTAGCGGAATTTTAATATTTTTCCTCTATTTTGTCTTTATTTTGTCTCCTTTTAGCGATAAATGATCGAAAAAAGCAACTAAAACGGATGATTATTGTGAAATTTCAATTTTTCTGCTCCATTTTGCCAAAAATCTCGTCATTTTCTGGAGATGTGATCGAAAAAAGCAACAATTTTAGCGAAATTTCAATATTTTTCCTATATTTTGTCCTTATTTTGTCTCATTTTAGCGATAAATGATCGAAAAAAGCAACTGAAACGGATAATTTTAGCGGAATTTCAATATTTTTCCTCTATTTTGTCCTTATTTTGTCTCCTTTAAGCGATAAATGATCGAAAAAAGCAACGAAAACGGATAATTTTAGCGAAATTTCAATATTTTTCCTCTATTTTGTCCTTATTTTGTTTCATTTTAGCGATAAATGATCGAAAAAAGCAACGAAAACGGATAATTTTAGCGGAATTCAATATTTTTCCTCTATTTTGTCCTTATTTTGTCTCCTATTAGCGATAAATGATCGAAAAAAGCAATTAAATTGGATAATTTTTGGGAAATTTCAATTTTTCTGCTCTATTTTGCCAAGAATCTCGTCATTTTGTGGAGATGTGATCGAATAAAGCAACTAAAACGGCAAATTTCTGTCAAATTTCAATATTTATCTACTATTTTGCGTCATTATAAAGATATATGATGGAAAAAAGCAACGAAAACGGATAATTTTATCGAAATTTCAATATTTTTCCTCTATTTTGTCCTTATTTTGTCTCATTTTAGCGATAAATAATCGAAAAAAGCAACTAAAACGGATAATTTTTGTGAAATTTCAATTTTTCTGCTCTATTTTTCCAAAAATCTCGTCATTTTCTGGAGATGTGATCGAAAAAAGCAACGAAATCGGATAATTTTAGCGGAATTTCAATATTTTTCCTCTATTTTGTCCTAATTTTGTCTCCTTTTAGCGATAAATGATCGAAAAAAGCAACTAAAATGGATAATTTTTGTGAAATTTCAATTTTTCTGCTCTATTTTGCCAAATATCTCGTCTGTTTCTGGAGATGTGATCGAAAAAAGCAACGAAAACGGATAATTTTAGCTGAATTTCAATATTTTACCTCTATTTTGTCCTTATTTTGTCTCCTTTTAGCGATAAATGATCGAAATAAGCAATTAAATTGGATAATTTTTGGGAAATTTCAATTTTTCTGCTCTATTTTGCCAAGAATCTCGTCATTTTGTGGAGATGTGATCGAATAAAGCAACTAAAACGGATAATTTCTGTCAAATTTCAATATTTATCTACTATTTTGCGTCATTTTAAAGATATATGATGGAAAAAAGCAACGAAAACGGATAATTTTATCGAAATTTCAATATTTTTCCTTTATTTTGTCCTTATTTTGTCTCATTTTAGCGATAAATGATCGTAAAAAGAAACTAAAACGGATAATTTTTGTGAAATTTCAATTTTCCTGCTCTATTTTGCCTAAAATCTCGTCATTTTCTGGAGATGTGATCGAAAAAAGCAACGAAAACGGATAATTTTAGCGGAATTGCAATATTTTTCCTCTATTTTGTCCTTATTTTGTCTCCTTTTAGCGATAAATGATCGAAAAAATCAACTAAAACGGATAATTTTTGTGAAATTTCAATTTTTCTGCTCTATTTTGCCAAAAATCTCGTCATTTTCAGGAGATGTAATCGAAAAAAGCAACGAAAACGGATAATTTTAGCGAAATTTCAATATTTTTCCTCTATTTAGTCCTTATTTTGTCAAATTTTAGCGATAAATGATCGAAAAAAGCAACTAAAACGGATAAATTTTGTGAAATTTCAATTTTTCTGCTCTATTTTGCCAAAAATCTCGTCATTTTCTGGAGATGTGATCGAATAAAGCAACTAAAACGGATAATTTCTGTCAAATTTCAATATTTTTCTACTATTTTGCGTCATTTTAAAGATATATGATGGAAAAAAGCAACGAAAACGGATAATTTTAGCGAAATTTCAATATTTTTCCTCTATTTTGTCCTTATTTTGTTTCATTTTAGCGATAAATGATCGAAAAAAGCAACTAAAACGGATAATTTTTGTGAAATTTCAATTTTTCTGCTCTATTTTGCCTAAAATCTCGTCATTTTCTGGAGATGTGATCGAAAAAAGCAACGAAAACGGATAATTTTAGCGGAATTGCAATATTTTTCCTCTATTTTGTCCTTATTTTGTCTCATTTTAGCGATAAATGATCGAAAAAAGCAACTAAAACGGATAATTTTTGTGAAATTTCAATTTTTCTGCTCTATTTTGCGAAAAATCTCGTCATTTTCTGGAGATGTGATCGAATAAAGCAACTAAAAACGGATAATTTCTGTCAAATTTCAATATTTTTCCACTATATTGCGTCATTTTAGAGATATATGATGGAAAAAAGCAACGAAAACGGATAATTTTAGCGGAATTTCAATATTTTTCCTCTATTTTGTCCTTATTTTGTCTCATTTTAGCGATAAATGATCGAAAAAAGCAACTAAAACGGATAATTTTTGTGAAATTTCAATTTTACTGCTCTATTTTGCCTAAAATCTCGTCATTTTCTGGAGATGTGAACGAAAAAAGCAACGAAAACGGATAATTTTAGCGAAATTTCAATATTTTTCCTCTATTTTGTCCTTATTTTGTCTCATTTTAGCGATAAATGATCGAAAAAAGCAACTAAAACAGATAATTTTTGTGAAATTTCAATTTTTCTGATCTATTTTGCCAAAAATCTCGTCATTTTCTGGAGATGTGATCGAATAAAGCAACTAAAACGGATAATTTTAGCGAAATTTCAATATTTTTCTACTATTTTGCGTAATTTTAAAGATATATGATGGAAAAAAGCAACGAAAACGGATAATTTTTGCGAAATTTCAATATTTTTCCTCTATTTTGTCCTTATTTTGTCTCATTTTAGCGATAAATGATCGAAAAAAGCAACTAAAATGGATAATTTTTGTGAAATTTCAAGTTTTCTGCTCTATTTTGCCAAAAATCTCGTCATTTTCTGGAGATGTGATCGAATAAAGCAACTAAAACGGATAATTTCTGTCAAATTTCAATATTTTTCTACTATTTTGCGTCATTTTAAAAATATATGATGGAAAAAAGCAACGAAAATGGATAATTTTAGCGAAATTTCAATATTTTTCCTCTATTTTGTCCTTATTTTGTCTCATTTTAGCGATAAATGATCGAAAAAAGCAACTAAAACGGATAATTTTTGTGAAATTTCAATTTTTCTGCTCTATTTTGCCAAAAATCTCGTCATTTTCTGGAAATGTGATCGAAAAAAGAAACGAAAACGGATAATTTTAGCGGAATTTCAATATTTTTCCTCTATGTTTTCTTTATTTTGTCTCCTTTTAGCGATAAATGATCGAAAAAAGAAACGAAAACGGATAATTTTAGCGGAATTGCAATATTTTTCCTCTATTTTGTCCTTATTTTGTCTCCTTTTAGCGATAAATGATCGAAAAAATCAACTAAAACGGATAATTTTTGTGAAATTTCAATTTTTCCTCTCTATTTTGCCAAAAATCTCGTCATTTTCAGGAGATGTAATCGAAAAAAGCAACGAAAACGGATAATTTTAGCGAAATTTCAATATTTTTCCTCTATTTTGTCCTTATTTTGTCTCATTTTAGCGATAAATGATCGAAAAAAGCAACTAAAACGGATAAATTTTGTGAAATTTCAATTTTTCTGCTCTATTTTGCCAAAAATCTCGTCATTTTCTGGAGATGTGATCGAATAAAGCAACTAAAACGGAAAATTTCTGTCAAATTTCAATATTTTTCTACTATTTTGCGTCATTTTAAAGATATATGATGGAAAAAAGCAACGAAAACGGATAATTTTAGCGAAATTTCAATATTTTTCCTCTATTTTGTCCTTATTTTGTTTCATTTTAGCGATAAATGATCGAAAAAAGCAACTAAAACGGATAATTTTTGTGATATTTCAATTTTTCTGCTTTATTTTGCCTAAAATCTCGTCATTTTCTGGAGATGTGATCGAAAAAAGCAACGAAAACGGATAATTTTAGTGGAATTGCAATATTTTTCCTCTATTTTGTCCTTATTTTGTCTCCTTTTAGCGATAAATGATCGAAAAAAGCAACTAAAACGGATAATTTTTGTGAAATTTCAATTTTTCTGCTCTATTTTGCTAAAAATCTCGTCATTTTCTGGAGATGTGATCGAATAAAGCAACTAAAACGGATATTTTCTGTCAAATTTTAATATTTTTCCACTATTTTGCGTCATTTTAGAGATATATGATGGAAAAAAGCAACGAAAACGGATAATTTTAGCGGAATTTCAATATTTTTCCTCTATTTTGTCCTTATTTTGTCTCATTTTAGCGATAAATGATCGAAAAAAGCAACTAAAACGGATAATTTTTGTGAAATTTCAATTTTACTGCTCTATTTTGCCTAAAATCTCGTCATTTTCTGGAGATGTGATCGAAAAAAGCAACGAAAACGGATAATTTTAGCGAAATTTCAATATTTTTCCTCTATTTTGTCCTTATTTTGTCTCATTTTAGCAATAAATGATCGAAAAAAGCAACTAAAACGGATAATTTTTGTGAAATTTCAATTTTTCTGATCTATTTTGCCAAAAATCTTGTCATTTTCTGGAGATGTGATCGAATAAAGCAACTAAAACGGATAATTTCTGTCAAATTTCAATATTTTTCTACTATTTTGCGTCATTTTAAAGATATATGATGGAAAAAAGCAACGAAAACGGATAATTTTAGCGAAATTTCAATATTTTTCCTCTATTTTGTCCTTATTTTGTCTCATTTTAGCGATAAATGATCGAAAAAAGCAACTAAAACGGATAATTTTTGTGAAATTTCAATTTTTCTGCTCTATTTTGCCAAAAATCTCGTCATTTTCTGGAAATGTGATCGAAAAAAGCAACGAAAACGGAAAATTTTAGCGGAATTTCAATATTTTTCCTCTATTTTGTCCTTGTTTTGTCTCCTTTTAGCAATAAATGATCTAAAAAAGCAACTAAACCGGATAATTTTTGTGAAATTTCAATATTTCTGCTCTATTTTGCCAAAAATCTCGTCATTTTCTGGAGATACGATCAAAAAAAGCAACGAAAACGGATAATTTTAGCGGAATATCAATATTTTTCCTCTATTTTGTCTTTATTTTGTCTCCTTTTAGCGATAAATGATCGAAAAAAGCAACTAAAACGGATGATTATTGTGAAATTTCAATTTTTCTGCTCCATTTTGCCAAAAATCTCGTCATTTTCTGGAGATGTGATCGAAAAAAGCAACAATTTTAGCGAAATTTCAAAATTTTTCTATATTTTGTCCTTATTTTGTCTCATTTTAGCGATAAATGATCGAAAAAAGCAACTGAAACGGATAATTTTAGCGGAATTTCAATATTTTTCCTCTATTTTGTCCTTATTTTGTCTCCTTTAAGCGATAAATGATCGAAAAAAGCAAATAAAACGGATAATTTTAGCGGAATTTCAATATGTTTCCTCTATTTTGTCATTATTTTGTCTCCTTTTAGCGATAAATGATCGAAAAAAGCAACTAAAACGGATAATTATTGTGAAATTTCAATTTTTCTGCTCTATTTTGCCAAAAATATCGTCATTTTCTGGAGATGTGATCGAAAAAAGCAACAATTTTAGCGAAATTTCAATATTTTTCCTATATTTTGTCCTTATTTTGTCTCATTTTAGCGATAAATGATCGAAAAAAGCAACTAAAATGGATAATTTTTGTGAAATTTCAATTTTTCTGCTCCATTTTGCCAAAAATGTCGTCATTTTCTGGAGATGTGATCGAAAAAAGCAACGAAAACGGATAATTTTAGCGGAATTTCAATATTTTTCCTCTATTTTGTCTTTATTTTGTCTCCTTTTAGCGATAAATGATCGAAAAAAGCAACGAAAACGGATAATTTTAGCGAAATTTTAATATTTTTCCTCAATTTTGTCCTTATTTTGTCTCATTTTAGCGATAAATGATCGAAAAAAGCAACTAAAACGGATAATTATTGTGAAATTTCAATTTTTCTGCTCTATTTTGCCAAAAATCTCGTCATTTTCTGGAGATGTGATCGAAAAAAGCAACAATTTTAGCGAAATTTCAATATTTTTCCTATATTTTGTCCTTATTTTGTCTCATTTTAGCGATAAATGATCGAAAAAAGCAACTAAAACGGATAATTTTTGTGAAATTTAAATTTTTCTGCTCTATTTTGCCAAACATCTCGTCATTTTCTTGAGATGTGATCGAGAAAAGCAACGAAAACAGATAATTTTAGCGAAATTTCTATATTTTTCCTCTATTTTGTCCTTATTTTGTCTCATTTTAGCGATAAATCATCGAAAAAAGCAACTAAAACGGATAATTTTTGTGAAATTTCAATTTTTCTGCTCTATTTTGCCAAAAATCTCGTCATTTTCTGGAGATGTGATCGAAAAAAGCAACAATTTTAGCGAAATTTCAATATTTTTCCTCTATTTTGTCCTTATTTTGTCTCATTTTAGCGATAAATCATCGAAAAAAGCAACTAAAACGGATGATTATTGTGAAATTTCAATTTTTCTGCTCCATTTTGCCAAAAATCTCGTCATTTTCTGGAGATGTGATCGAAAAAAGCAACAATTTTAGCGAAATTTCAAAATTTTTCTATATTTTGTCCTTATTTTGTCTCATTTTAGCGATAAATGATCGAAAAAAGCAACTGAAACGGATAATTTTAGCGGAATTTCAATATTTTTCCTCTATTTTGTCCTTATTTTGTCTCCTTTAAGCGATAAATGATCGAAAAAAGCAAATAAAACGGTTAATTTTAGCGGAATTTCAATATGTTTCCTCTATTTTGTCATTATTTTGTCTCCTTTTAGCGATAAATGATCGAAAAAAGCAACTAAAACGGATAATTATTGTGAAATTTCAATTTTTCTGCTCTATTTTGCCAAAAATATCGTCATTTTCTGGAGATGTGATCGAAAAAAGCAACAATTTTAGCGAAATTTCAATATTTTTCCTATATTTTGTCCTTATTTTGTCTCATTTTAGCGATAAATGATCGAAAAAAGCAACTAAAATGGATAATTTTTGTGAAATTTCAATTTTTCTGCTCCATTTTGCCAAAAATGTCGTCATTTTCTGGAGATGTGATCGAAAAAAGCAACGAAAACGGATAATTTTAGCGGAATTTCAATATTTTTCCTCTATTTTGTCTTTATTTTGTCTCCTTTTAGCGATAAATGATCGAAAAAAGCAACGAAAACGGATAATTTTAGCGAAATTTTAATATTTTTCCTCAATTTTGTCCTTATTTTGTCTCATTTTAGCGATAAATGATCAAAAAAAGCAACTAAAACGGATAATTATTGTGAAATTTCAATTTTTCTGCTCTATTTTGCCAAAAATCTCGTCATTTTCTGGAGATGTGATCGAAAAAAGCAACAATTTTAGCGAAATTTCAATATTTTTCCTATATTTTGTCCTTATTTTGTCTCATTTTAGCGATAAATGATCGAAAAAAGCAACTAAAACGGATAATTTTTGTGAAATTTAAATTTTTCTGCTCTATTTTGCCAAAAATCTCGTCATTTTCTTGAGATGTGATCGAGAAAAGCAACGAAAACAGATAATTTTAGCGAAATTTCAATATTTTTCCTCTATTTTGTCCTTATTTTGTCTCATTTTAGCGATAAATCATCGAAAAAAGCAACTAAAACGGATGATTATTGTGAAATTTCAATTTTTCTGCTCCATTTTGCCAAAAATCTCGTCATTTTCTGGAGATGTGATCGAAAAAAGCAACAATTTTAGCGAAATTTCAAAATTTTTCTATATTTTGTCCTTATTTTGTCTCATTTTAGCGATAAATGATCGAAAAAAGCAACTGAAACGGATAATTTTAGCGGAATTTCAATATTTTTCCTCTATTTTGTCCTTATTTTGTCTCCTTTAAGCGATAAATGATCGAAAAAAGCAAATAAAACGGATAATTTTAGCGGAATTTCAATATGTTTCCTCTATTTTGTCATTATTTTGTCTCCTTTTAGCGATAAATGATCGAAAAAAGCAACTAAAACGGATAATTATTGTGAAATTTCAATTTTTCTGCTCTATTTTGCCAAAAATATCGTCATTTTCTGGAGATGTGATCGAAAAAAGCAACAATTTTAGCGAAATTTCAATATTTTTCCTATATTTTGTCCTTATTTTGTCTCATTTTAGCGATAAATGATCGAAAAAAGCAACTAAAATGGATAATTTTTGTGAAATTTCAATTTTTCTGCTCCATTTTGCCAAAAATGTCGTCATTTTCTGGAGATGTGATCGAAAAAAGCAACGAAAACGGATAATTTTAGCGGAATTTCAATATTTTTCCTCTATTTTGTCTTTATTTTGTCTCCTTTTAGCGATAAATGATCGAAAAAAGCAACGAAAACGGATAATTTTAGCGAAATTTTAATATTTTTCCTCAATTTTGTCCTTATTTTGTCTCATTTTAGCGATAAATGATCGAAAAAAGCAACTAAAACGGATAATTATTGTGAAATTTCAATTTTTCTGCTCTATTTTGCCAAAAATCTCGTCATTTTCTGGAGATGTGATCGAAAAAAGCAACAATTTTAGCGAAATTTCAATATTTTTCCTATATTTTGTCCTTATTTTGTCTCATTTTAGCGATAAATGATCGAAAAAAGCAACTAAAACGGATAATTTTTGTGAAATTTAAATTTTTCTGCTCTATTTTGCCAAAAATCTCGTCATTTTCTTGAGATGTGATCGAGAAAAGCAACGAAAACAGATAATTTTAGCGAAATTTCAATATTTTTCCTCTATTTTGTCCTTATTTTGTCTCATTTTAGCGATAAATCATCGAAAAAAGCAACTAAAACGGATAATTTTTGTGAAATTTCAATTTTTCTGCTCTATTTTGCCAAAAATCTCGTCATTTTCTGGAGATGTGATCGAAAAAAGCAACAATTTTAGCGAAATTTCAATATTTTTCCTATATTTTGTCCTTATTTTGTCTCATTTTAGCGATAAATGATCGAAAAAAGCAACTAAAACGGATAATTTTTGTGAAATTTAAATTTTTCTGCTCTATTTTGCCAAAAATCTCGTCATTTTCTGGAGATGTGATCGAGAAAAGCAACGAAAACGGATAATTTTAGCGAAATTTCAATATTTTTCCTCTATTTTGTCCTTACTTTGTCTCATTTTAGCGATAAATCATCGAAAAAAGCAACTAAAACGGATAATTTTTGTGAAATTTCAATTTTTCTGCTCTATTTTGCCAAAAATCTCGTCATTTTCTGGAGATGTGATCGAGAAAAGCAACGAAAACGGATAATTTTAGCGAAATTTCAATATTTTTCCTCTATTTTGTCCTTATTTTGTCTCATTTTAGCGATAAATCATCGAAAAAAGCAACTAAAACGGATAATTTTTGTGAAATTTCAATTTTTCTGCTCTATTTTGCAAAAAATCTCGTCATTTTCTGGAGATGTGATCGAAAAAAGCAACGAAAACGGATAATTTTAGCGGAATTTCAATATTTTTCCTCTATTTTGTACTTATTTTGTCTTCTTTTAGCGATAAATGATCGAAAAAAGCAACTAAAACGGATAATTTTTGTGAAATTTCAATTTTTCTACTCTATTTTACCAAAAATCTCGTCATTTTCTGGAGATGTGATCGAAAAAAGCAACGAAAACGGATAATTTTAGCGGAATTTCAATATTTTTCCTCTATTTTGTCCTTATTTTGTCTCCTTTTAGCGATAAATGATCGAAAAAAGCAACTAAAACGGATAATTTTTGTTAAATTTCAATTTTTCTGGTCTATTTTGCCAAAAATCTCGTCATTTTCTAGATATGTGATCGAATAAAGCAACTAAAACGGATAATTTCTGTCAATTTTCAATATTATTCTACTATTTTGCGTCATTTTAAAGATATATGATGGAAAAAAGCAACGAAAACGGATTATTTTAGCGAAATTTCAATATTTTTCCTCTATTTTGTCCCTATTTTGTCTCATTTTAGCGATAAATGATCGAAAAAAGCAACTAAAACGGATAATTTTTGTGAATTCTCAATTTTTCTGCTCTATTTTGCCAAAAATCTCGTCATTTTCTGGAGATGTGATCGAGAAAAGCAACGAAAACGGATAATTTTAGCGAAATTTCAATATTTTTCCTCTATTTTGTCCTTATTTTGTCTCATTTTAGCGATAAATCATCGAAAAAAGCAACTAAAACGGATAATTATTGTGAAATTTCAATTTTTCTGCTCTATTTTGCCAAAAATCTCGTCATTTTCTGGAGATGTGATCGAAAAAAGCAACAATTTTAGCGAAATTTCAATATTTTTCCTATATTTTGTCCTTATTTTGTCTCATTTTAGCGATAAATGATCGAAAAAAGCAACTAAAACGGATAATTTTTGTGAAATTTAAATTTTTCTGCTCTATTTTGCCAAAAATCTCGTCATTTTCTGGAGATGTGATCGAGAAAAGCAACGAAAACGGATAATTTTAGCGAAATTTCAATATTTTTCCTCTATTTTGTCCTTATTTTGTCTCATTTTAGCGATAAATCATCGAAAAAAGCAACTAAAACGGATAATTTTTGTGAAATTTCAATTTTTCTGCTCTATTTTGCCAAAAATCTCGTCATTTTCTGGAGATGTGATCGAAAAAAGCAACAATTTTAGCGAAATTTCAATATTTTTCCTATATTTTGTCCTTATTTTGTCTCATTTTAGCGATAAATGATCGAAAAAAGCAACTAAAACGGATAATTTTAGCGGAATTTCAATATTTTTCCTCTATTTTGTCCTTATTTTGTCTCCTTTAAGTGATAAATGATCGAAAAAAGCAAATAAAACGGATAATTTTAGCGGAATTTCAATATGTTTCCTCTATTTTGTCATTATTTTGTCTCCTTTTAGCGATAAATGATCGAAAAAAGCAACTAAAACGGATAATTATTGTGAAATTTCAATTTTTCTGCTCTATTTTGCCAAAAATCTCGTCATTTTCTGGAGATGTGATCGAAAAAAGCAACAATTTTAGCGAAATTTCAATATTTTTCCTATATTTTGTCCTTATTTTGTCTCATTTTAGCGATAAATGATCGAAAAAAGCAACTAAAATGGATAATTTTTGTGAAATTTCAATTTTTCTGCTCCATTTTGCCAAAAATGTCGTCATTTTCTGGAGATGTGATCGAAAAAAGCAACGAAAACGGATAATTTTAGCGGAATTTCAATATTTTTCCTCTATTTTGTCTTTATTTTGTCTCCTTTTAGCGATAAATGATCGAAAAAAGCAACGAAAACGGATAATTTTAGCGAAATTTCAATATTTTTCCTCAATTTTGTCCTTATTTTGTCTCATTTTAGCGATAAATGATCGAAAAAAGCAACTAAAACGGATAATTATTGTGAAATTTCAATTTTTCTGCTCTATTTTGCCAAAAATCTCGTCATTTTCTGGAGATGTGATCGAAAAAAGCAACAATTTTAGCGAAATTTCAATATTTTTCCTATATTTTGTCCTTATTTTGTCTCATTTTAGCGATAAATGATCGAAAAAAGCAACTAAAACGGATAATTTTTGTGAAATTTAAATTTTTCTGCTCTATTTTGCCAAAAATCTCGTCATTTTCTGGAGATGTGATCGAGAAAAGCAACGAAAACGGATAATTTTAGCGAAATTTCAATATTTTTCCTCTATTTTGTCCTTACTTTGTCTCATTTTAGCGATAAATCATCGAAAAAAGCAACTAAAACGGATAATTTTTGTGAAATTTCAATTTTTCTGCTCTATTTTGCCAAAAATCTCGTCATTTTCTGGAGATGTGATCGAGAAAAGCAACGAAAACGGATAATTTTAGCGAAATTTCAATATTTTTCCTCTATTTTGTCCTTATTTTGTCTCATTTTAGCGATAAATCATCGAAAAAAGCAACTAAAACGGATAATTTTTGTGAAATTTCAATTTTTCTGCTCTATTTTGCAAAAAATCTCGTCATTTTCTGGAGATGTGATCGAAAAAAGCAACGAAAACGGATAATTTTAGCGGAATTTCAATATTTTTCCTCTATTTTGTACTTATTTTGTCTTCTTTTAGCGATAAATGATCGAAAAAAGCAACTAAAACGGATAATTTTTGTGAAATTTCAATTTTTCTACTCTATTTTACCAAAAATCTCGTCATTTTCTGGAGATGTGATCGAAAAAAGCAACGAAAACGGATAATTTTAGCGGAATTTCAATATTTTTCCTCTATTTTGTCCTTATTTTGTCTCCTTTTAGCGATAAATGATCGAAAAAAGCAACTAAAACGGATAATTTTTGTTAAATTTCAATTTTTCTGGTCTATTTTGCCAAAAATCTCGTCATTTTCTAGATATGTGATCGAATAAAGCAACTAAAACGGATAATTTCTGTCAATTTTCAATATTATTCTACTATTTTGCGTCATTTTAAAGATATATGATGGAAAAAAGCAACGAAAACGGATTATTTTAGCGAAATTTCAATATTTTTCCTCTATTTTGTCCCTATTTTGTCTCATTTTAGCGATAAATGATCGAAAAAAGCAACTAAAACGGATAATTTTTGTGAATTCTCAATTTTTCTGCTCTATTTTGCCAAAAATGTCGTCATTTTCTGGAGATGTGATCGAAAAAAGCAACGAAAACGGATAATTTTAGCGAAATTTCAATATTTTTCATCTATTTCGTCCTTATTTTGTCTCATTTTAGCGATAAATGATTGAAAAAAGCAACGAAAACGGATAATTTTAGCGAAATTTCAATATTTTTCCTCAATTTTGTCCTTATTTTGTCTCATTTTAGCGATACATGATCGAAAAAAGCAACTAAAACGGATAATTTTTGTGAAATTTCAATTTTTCTGCTCTATTTTGCCAAAAATCTCGTCATTTTCTGGAGATGTGATCGAAAAAAGCAACGAAAACGGATAATTTTAGCGAAATTTTAATATTTTTCCTCTATTTTGTCCTTATTTTGTCTCATTTTAGCGATAAATGATCGAAAAAAGCAACTAAAACGGATAATTTTTGTGAAATTTCAATTTTTCTGCTCTATTTTGCCAAAAATCTCGTCATTTTCTGGAGATGTGATCGAGAAAAGCAACGAAAACGGATAATTTTAGCGAAATTTCATTATTTTTTTTCTATTTTGTCCTTATTTTGTCTCATTTTAGCGATAAATAATCGAAAAAAGCAACTAAAACGGATAATTTTTGTGAAATTTCAATTTTTCTGCTCTATTTTGCAAAAAATCTCGTCATTTTCTGGAGATGTGATCGAAAAAAGCAACGAAAACGGATAATTTTAGCGGAATTTCAATATTTTTCCTCTATTTTGTCCTAATTTTGTCTCCTTTTAGCGATAAATGATCGAAAAAAGCAACTAAAACGGATAATTTTTGTGAAATTTCAATTTTTCTGCTCTATTTTGCCAAAAATCTCGTCATTTTCTGGAGATGTGATCGAAAAAAGCAACGAAAACGGATAATTTTAGCGGAATTTCAATATTTTTCCTCTATTTTGTCCTTATTTTGTCTCCTTTTAGCGATAAATGATCGAAAAAAGCAATTAAAATGGATAATTTTTGTGAAATTTCAATTTTTCTGCTCTATTTTGCCAAAAATCTCGTCATTTTCTGGAGATGTGATCGAATAAAGCAACTAAAACGGATAATTTCTGTCAAATTTCAATATTTTTCTACTATTTTGTGTCATTTTAAAGATATATGATGGAAAAAAGCAACGAAAACGGATAATTTTAGCGAAATTTCAATACTTTTCCTCTATTTTGTCCTTATTTTGTCTCATTTAAGCGATAAATGATCGAAAAAAGCAACTAAAACGGATAATTTTTGTGAAATTTCAATTTTTCTGCTTTATTTTGCCTAAAATCTCGTCATTTTCTTGAGATGTGATCGAAAAAAGCAACGAAAACGGATAATTTTAGCGGAATTTCAATATTTTTCCTCTATTTTGTCTTTATTTTGTCTTTATTTTGTCTCCTTTTAGCGATAAATGATCGAAAAAAAAAAACGAAAACGGATAATTTTAGCGAAATTTCAATATTTTTCCTCTATTTTGTCCTTATTTTGTCTCATTTTAGCGATAAATGATCGAAAAAAGCAACTAAAACGGATAATTTTTGGGAAATTTCAATTTTTCTGCTCTATTTTGCCAAAAATCTCGTCATTTTCTGGAGATGTGATCGAAAAAAGCAACGAAAACGGATAATTTTAGCGAAATTTCAATATTTTTCCTCTATTTTGTCCTTATTTTGTCTCATTTTAGCGATAAATGATCGAAAAAAGCAACTAAAACGGATAATTTTTGTGAAATTTAAATTTTTCTGCTCTATTTTGCCAAAAATCTCGTCATTTTCTGGAGATGTGATCGAAAAAAGCAACGAAAACGGATAATTTTACGAAATTTCAATATATTTCCTCTATTTTGTCCTTATTTTGTCTCATTTTAGCGATAAATAATCGAAAAAAGCAACTAAAACGGATAATTTTTGTGAAATTTCAATTTTTCTGCTCGATTTTTCCAAAAATCTCGTCATTTTCTGGAGATGTGATCGAAAAAAGCAACGAAATCGGATAATTTTAGCGGAATTTCAATATTTTTCCTCTATTTTGTCCTAATTTTGTCTCCTTTTAGCGATAAATGATCGAAAAAAGCAACTAAAACGGATAATTTTTGTGAAATTTCAATTTTTCTGCTCTATTTTGCCAAAAATCTCGTCTGTTTCTGGAGATGTGATCGAAAAAAGCAACGAAAACGGATAATTTTAGCGGAATTTCAATATTTTTCCTCTATTTTGTCCTTATTTTGTCTCCTTTTAGCGATAAATGATCGAAAAAAGCAACTAAAACGGATAATTTTTGTGAAATTTCAATTTTTCTGCTCTATTTTGCCAAAAATCTCGTCATTTTCTAGAGATGTGATCGAATAAAGCAACTAAAACGGATAATTTCTGTCAAATTTCAATATTTTTCTACTATTTTGCGTCATTTTAAAGATATATGATGGAAAAAAGCAACGAAAACGGATAATTTTAGCGGAATTTCAATATTTTTCCTCTATTTTGTCTTTATTTTGTCTCCTTTTAGCGATAAATGATCGAAAAAAGCAACGAAAACGGATAATTTTTGTGAAATTTCAATTTTTCTGCTCTATTTTGCCAAAAATCTCGTCATTTTCTGGAGATGTGATCAAAAAAAGCAACGAAAACGGATAATTTTAGCGGAATTTCAATATTTTTCCTCTATTTTGTCCTTATTTTGTCTCCTTTAAGCGATTAATGATCTAAAAAAGCAAATAAAACGGATAATTTTAGCGGAATTTCAATATGTTTCCTCTATTTTGTCTTTATTTTGTCTCCTTTTAGCGATAAATGATCGAAAAAAGCAACGAAAACGGATAATTTTAGCGGAATTCAATATTTTTCCTCTATTTTGTCCTTATTTTGTCTCCTATTAGCGATAAATGATCGAAAAAAGCAATTAAATTGGATAATTTTTGGGAAATTTCAATTTTTCTGCTCTATT
This sequence comes from Sympetrum striolatum, assembly GCA_947579665.1. Taxonomy (NCBI): domain Eukaryota; kingdom Metazoa; phylum Arthropoda; class Insecta; order Odonata; family Libellulidae; genus Sympetrum; species Sympetrum striolatum. The sequence goes on along the minus strand of OX388345.1, from coordinate 105,164,432 downwards.
TTGCCAAAAATCTCGTCATTTTCTGGAGATGTGATCGAAAAAAGCAACAATTTTAGCGAAATTTCAATATTTTTCCTATATTTTGTCCTTATTTTGTCTCATTTTAGCGATAAATGATCGAAAAAAGCAACTAAAACGGATAATTTTTGTGAAATTTAAATTTTTCTGCTCTATTTTGCCAAAAATCTCGTCATTTTCTGGAGATGTGATCGAGAAAAGCAACGAAAACGGATAATTTTAGCGAAATTTCAATATTTTTCCTCTATTTTGTCCTTATTTTGTCTCATTTTAGCGATAAATCATCGAAAAAAGCAACTAAAACGGATAATTTTTGTGAAATTTCAATTTTTCTGCTCTATTTTGCCAAAAATCTCGTCATTTTCTGGAGATGTGATCGAAAAAAGCAACAATTTTAGCGAAATTTCAATATTTTTCCTATATTTTGTCCTTATTTTGTCTCATTTTAGCGATAAATGATCGAAAAAAGCAACTAAAACGGATAATTTTAGCGGAATTTCAATATTTTTCCTCTATTTTGTCCTTATTTTGTCTCCTTTAAGTGATAAATGATCGAAAAAAGCAAATAAAACGGATAATTTTAGCGGAATTTCAATATGTTTCCTCTATTTTGTCATTATTTTGTCTCCTTTTAGCGATAAATGATCGAAAAAAGCAACTAAAACGGATAATTATTGTGAAATTTCAATTTTTCTGCTCTATTTTGCCAAAAATCTCGTCATTTTCTGGAGATGTGATCGAAAAAAGCAACAATTTTAGCGAAATTTCAATATTTTTCCTATATTTTGTCCTTATTTTGTCTCATTTTAGCGATAAATGATCGAAAAAAGCAACTAAAATGGATAATTTTTGTGAAATTTCAATTTTTCTGCTCCATTTTGCCAAAAATGTCGTCATTTTCTGGAGATGTGATCGAAAAAAGCAACGAAAACGGATAATTTTAGCGGAATTTCAATATTTTTCCTCTATTTTGTCTTTATTTTGTCTCCTTTTAGCGATAAATGATCGAAAAAAGCAACGAAAACGGATAATTTTAGCGAAATTTTAATATTTTTCCTCAATTTTGTCCTTATTTTGTCTCATTTTAGCGATAAATGATCGAAAAAAGCAACTAAAACGGATAATTATTGTGAAATTTCAATTTTTCTGCTCTATTTTGCCAAAAATCTCGTCATTTTCTGGAGATGTGATCGAAAAAAGCAACAATTTTAGCGAAATTTCAATATTTTTCCTATATTTTGTCCTTATTTTGTCTCATTTTAGCGATAAATGATCGAAAAAAGCAACTAAAACGGATAATTTTTGTGAAATTTAAATTTTTCTGCTCTATTTTGCCAAAAATCTCGTCATTTTCTGGAGATGTGATCGAGAAAAGCAACGAAAACGGATAATTTTAGCGAAATTTCAATATTTTTCCTCTATTTTGTCCTTACTTTGTCTCATTTTAGCGATAAATCATCGAAAAAAAGCAACTAAAACGGATAATTTTTGTGAAATTTCAATTTTTCTGCTCTATTTTGCCAAAAATCTCGTCATTTTCTGGAGATGTGATCGAGAAAAGCAACGAAAACGGATAATTTTAGCGAAATTTCAATATTTTTCCTCTATTTTGTCCTTATTTTGTCTCATTTTAGCGATAAATCATCGAAAAAAGCAACTAAAACGGATAATTTTTGTGAAATTTCAATTTTTCTGCTCTATTTTGCAAAAAATCTCGTCATTTTCTGGAGATGTGATCGAAAAAAGCAACGAAAACGGATAATTTTAGCGGAATTTCAATATTTTTCCTCTATTTTGTACTTATTTTGTCTTCTTTTAGCGATAAATGATCGAAAAAAGCAACTAAAACGGATAATTTTTGTGAAATTTCAATTTTTCTACTCTATTTTACCAAAAATCTCGTCATTTTCTGGAGATGTGATCGAAAAAAGCAACGAAAACGGATAATTTTAGCGGAATTTCAATATTTTTCCTCTATTTTGTCCTTATTTTGTCTCCTTTTAGCGATAAATGATCGAAAAAAGCAACTAAAACGGATAATTTTTGTTAAATTTCAATTTTTCTGGTCTATTTTGCCAAAAATCTCGTCATTTTCTAGATATGTGATCGAATAAAGCAACTAAAACGGATAATTTCTGTCAATTTTCAATATTATTCTACTATTTTGCGTCATTTTAAAGATATATGATGGAAAAAAGCAACGAAAACGGATTATTTTAGCGAAATTTCAATATTTTTCCTCTATTTTGTCCCTATTTTGTCTCATTTTAGCGATAAATGATCGAAAAAAGCAACTAAAACGGATAATTTTTGTGAATTCTCAATTTTTCTGCTCTATTTTGCCAAAAATGTCGTCATTTTCTGGAGATGTGATCGAAAAAAGCAACGAAAACGGATAATTTTAGCGAAATTTCAATATTTTTCATCTATTTCGTCCTTATTTTGTCTCATTTTAGCGATAAATGATTGAAAAAAGCAACGAAAACGGATAATTTTAGCGAAATTTCAATATTTTTCCTCAATTTTGTCCTTATTTTGTCTCATTTTAGCGATACATGATCGAAAAAAGCAACTAAAACGGATAATTTTTGTGAAATTTCAATTTTTCTGCTCTATTTTGCCAAAAATCTCGTCATTTTCTGGAGATGTGATCGAAAAAAGCAACGAAAACGGATAATTTTAGCGAAATTTTAATATTTTTCCTCTATTTTGTCCTTATTTTGTCTCATTTTAGCGATAAATGATCGAAAAAAAGCAACTAAAACGGATAATTTTTGTGAAATTTCAATTTTTCTGCTCTATTTTGCCAAAAATCTCGTCATTTTCTGGAGATGTGATCGAGAAAAGCAACGAAAACGGATAATTTTAGCGAAATTTCATTATTTTTTTTCTATTTTGTCCTTATTTTGTCTCATTTTAGCGATAAATAATCGAAAAAAAGCAACTAAAACGGATAATTTTTGTGAAATTTCAATTTTTCTGCTCTATTTTGCAAAAAATCTCGTCATTTTCTGGAGATGTGATCGAAAAAAGCAACGAAAACGGATAATTTTAGCGGAATTTCAATATTTTTCCTCTATTTTGTCCTAATTTTGTCTCCTTTTAGCGATAAATGATCGAAAAAAGCAACTAAAACGGATAATTTTTGTGAAATTTCAATTTTTCTGCTCTATTTTGCCAAAAATCTCGTCATTTTCTGGAGATGTGATCGAAAAAAGCAACGAAAACGGATAATTTTAGCGGAATTTCAATATTTTTCCTCTATTTTGTCCTTATTTTGTCTCCTTTTAGCGATAAATGATCGAAAAAAGCAATTAAAATGGATAATTTTTGTGAAATTTCAATTTTTCTGCTCTATTTTGCCAAAAATCTCGTCATTTTCTGGAGATGTGATCGAATAAAGCAACTAAAACGGATAATTTCTGTCAAATTTCAATATTTTTCTACTATTTTGCGTCATTTTAAAGATATATGATGGAAAAAAGCAACGAAAACGGATAATTTTAGCGAAATTTCAATACTTTTCCTCTATTTTGTCCTTATTTTGTCTCATTTAAGCGATAAATGATCGAAAAAAGCAACTAAAACGGATAATTTTTGTGAAATTTCAATTTTTCTGCTTTATTTTGCCTAAAATCTCGTCATTTTCTTGAGATGTGATCGAAAAAAGCAACGAAAACGGATAATTTTAGCGGAATTTCAATATTTTTCCTCTATTTTGTCTTTATTTTGTCTTTATTTTGTCTCCTTTTAGCGATAAATGATCGAAAAAAAAAACGAAAACGGATAATTTTAGCGAAATTTCAATATTTTTCCTCTATTTTGTCCTTATTTTGTCTCATTTTAGCGATAAATGATCGAAAAAAGCAACTAAAACGGATAATTTTTGGGAAATTTCAATTTTTCTGCTCTATTTTGCCAAAAATCTCGTCATTTTCTGGAGATATGATCGAAAAAAGCAACGAAAACGGATAATTTTAGCGAAATTTCAATATTTTTCCTCTATTTTGTCCTTATTTTGTCTCATTTTAGCGATAAATGATCGAAAAAAGCAACTAAAACGGATAATTTTTGTGAAATTTAAATTTTTCTGCTCTATTTTGCCAAAAATCTCGTCATTTTCTGGAGATGTGATCGAAAAAAGCAACGAAAACGGATAATTTTACGAAATTTCAATATATTTCCTCTATTTTGTCCTTATTTTGTCTCATTTTAGCGATAAATAATCGAAAAAAGCAACTAAAACGGATAATTTTTGTGAAATTTCAATTTTTCTGCTCGATTTTTCCAAAAATCTCGTCATTTTCTGGAGATGTGATCGAAAAAAGCAACGAAATCGGATAATTTTAGCGGAATTTCAATATTTTTCCTCTATTTTGTCCTAATTTTGTCTCCTTTTAGCGATAAATGATCGAAAAAAAGCAACTAAAACGGATAATTTTTGTGAAATTTCAATTTTTCTGCTCTATTTTGCCAAAAATCTCGTCTGTTTCTGGAGATGTGATCGAAAAAAGCAACGAAAACGGATAATTTTAGCGGAATTTCAATATTTTTCCTCTATTTTGTCCTTATTTTGTCTCCTTTTAGCGATAAATGATCGAAAAAAGCAACTAAAACGGATAATTTTTGTGAAATTTCAATTTTTCTGCTCTATTTTGCCAAAAATCTCGTCATTTTCTAGAGATGTGATCGAATAAAGCAACTAAAACGGATAATTTCTGTCAAATTTCAATATTTTTCTACTATTTTGCGTCATTTTAAAGATATATGATGGAAAAAAGCAACGAAAACGGATAATTTTAGCGGAATTTCAATATTTTTCCTCTATTTTGTCTTTATTTTGTCTCCTTTTAGCGATAAATGATCGAAAAAAGCAACGAAAACGGATAATTTTTGTGAAATTTCAATTTTTCTGCTCTATTTTGCCAAAAATCTCGTCATTTTCTGGAGATGTGATCAAAAAAAGCAACGAAAACGGATAATTTTAGCGGAATTTCAATATTTTTCCTCTATTTTGTCCTTATTTTGTCTCCTTTAAGCGATTAATGATCTAAAAAAGCAAATAAAACGGATAATTTTAGCGGAATTTCAATATGTTTCCTCTATTTTGTCTTTATTTTGTCTCCTTTTAGCGATAAATGATCGAAAAAAGCAACGAAAACGGATAATTTTAGCGGAATTCAATATTTTTCCTCTATTTTGTCCTTATTTTGTCTCCTATTAGCGATAAATGATCGAAAAAAAGCAATTAAATTGGATAATTTTTGGGAAATTTCAATTTTTCTGCTCTATTTTGCCAAGAATCTCGTCATTTTGTGGAGATGTGATCGAATAAAGCAACTAAAACGGCAAATTTCTGTCAAATTTCAATATTTATCTACTATTTTGCGTCATTATAAAGATATATTATGGAAAAAAGCAACGAAAACGGATAATTTTATCGAAATTTCAATATTTTTCCTTTATTTTGTCCTTATTTTGTCTCATTTTAGCGATAAATGATCGTAAAAAGAAACTAAAACGGATAATTTTTGTGAAATTTCAATTTTCCTGCTCTATTTTGCCTAAAATCTCGTCATTTTCTGGAGATGTGATCGAAAAAAAGCAACGAAAACGGATAATTTTAGCGGAATTGCAATATTTTTCCTCTATTTTGTCCTTATTTTGTCTCCTTTTAGCGATAAATGATCGAAAAAAATCAACTAAAACGGATAATTTTTGTGAAATTTCAATTTTTCTGCTCTATTTTGCCAAAAATCTCGTCATTTTCAGGAGATGTAATCGAAAAAAGCAACGAAAACGGATAATTTTAGCGAAATTTCAATATTTATCCTCTATTTAGTCCTTATTTTGTCAAATTTTAGCGATAAATGATCGAAAAAAGCAACTAAAACGGATAAATTTTGTGAAATTTCAATTTTTCTGCTCTATTTTGCCAAAAATCTCGTCATTTTCTGGAGATGTGATCGAATAAAGCAACTAAAACGGATAATTTCTGTCAAATTTCAATATTTTTCTACTATTTTGCGTCATTTTAAAGATATATGATGGAAAAAAGCAACGAAAACGGATAATTTTAGCGAAATTTCAATATTTTTCCTCTATTTTGTCCTTATTTTGTTTCATTTTAGCGATAAATGATCGAAAAAAGCAACTAAAACGGATAATTTTTGTGAAATTTCAATTTTTCTGCTCTATTTTGCCTAAAATCTCGTCATTTTCTGGAGATGTGATCGAAAAAAGCAACGAAAACGGATAATTTTAGCGGAATTGCAATATTTTTCCTCTATTTTGTCCTTATTTTGTCTCCTTTTAGCGATAAATGATCGAAAAAAGCAACTAAAACGGATAATTTTTGTGAAATTTCAATTTTTCTGCTCTATTTTGCCAAAAATCTCGTCTGTTTCTGGAGATGTGATCGAAAAAAGCAACGAAAACGGATAATTTTAGCGGAATTTCAATATTTTTCCTCTATTTTGTCCTAATTTTGTCTCCTTTTAGCGATAAATGATCGAAAAAAGCAACTAAAACGGATAATTTTTGTGAAATTTCAATTTTTCTGCTCTATTTTGCCAAAAATCTCGTCATTTTCTAGAGATGTGATCGAATAAAGCAACTAAAACGGATAATTTCTGTCAAATTTCAATATTTTTCTACTATTTTGCGTCATTTTAAAGATATATGATGGAAAAAAGCAACGAAAACGGATAATTTTAGCGGAATTTCAATATTTTTCCTCTATTTTGTCTTTATTTTGTCTCCTTTTAGCGATAAATGATCGAAAAAAGCAACGAAAACGGATAATTTTTGTGAAATTTCAATTTTTCTGCTCTATTTTGCCAAAAATCTCGTCATTTTCTGGAGATGTGATCAAAAAAAGCAACGAAAACGGATAATTTTAGCGGAATTTCAATATTTTTCCTCTATTTTGTCCTTATTTTGTCTCCTTTAAGCGATTAATGATCTAAAAAAGCAAATAAAACGGATAATTTTAGCGGAATTTCAATATGTTTCCTCTATTTTGTCTTTATTTTGTCTCCTTTTAGCGATAAATGATCGAAAAAAGCAACGAAAACGGATAATTTTAGCGGAATTCAATATTTTTCCTCTATTTTGTCCTTATTTTGTCTCCTATTAGCGATAAATGATCGAAAAAAAGCAATTAAATTGGATAATTTTTGGGAAATTTCAATTTTTCTGCTCTATTTTGCCAAAAATCTCGTCATTTTCTGGAGATGTGATCGAAAAAAGCAACAATTTTAGCGAAATTTCAATATTTTTCCTATATTTTGTCCTTATTTTGTCTCATTTTAGCGATAAATGATCGAAAAAAGCAACTAAAACGGATAATTTTTGTGAAATTTAAATTTTTCTGCTCTATTTTGCCAAAAATCTCGTCATTTTCTGGAGATGTGATCGAGAAAAGCAACGAAAACGGATAATTTTAGCGAAATTTCAATATTTTTCCTCTATTTTGTCCTTATTTTGTCTCATTTTAGCGATAAATCATCGAAAAAAGCAACTAAAACGGATAATTTTTGTGAAATTTCAATTTTTCTGCTCTATTTTGCCAAAAATCTCGTCATTTTCTGGAGATGTGATCGAAAAAAAGCAACAATTTTAGCGAAATTTCAATATTTTTCCTATATTTTGTCCTTATTTTGTCTCATTTTAGCGATAAATGATCGAAAAAAGCAACTAAAACGGATAATTTTAGCGGAATTTCAATATTTTTCCTCTATTTTGTCCTTATTTTGTCTCCTTTAAGTGATAAATGATCGAAAAAAGCAAATAAAACGGATAATTTTAGCGAAATTTTAATATTTTTCCTCAATTTTGTCCTTATTTTCTCTCATTTTAGCGATAAATGATCGAAAAAAGCAACTAAAACGGATAATTATTGTGAAATTTCAATTTTTCTGCTCTATTTTGCCAAAAATCTCGTCATTTTCTGGAGATGTGATCGAAAAAAAGCAACAATTTTAGCGAAATTTCAATATTTTTCCTATATTTTGTCCTTATTTTGTCTCATTTTAGCGATAAATGATCGAAAAAAGCAACTAAAACGGATAATTTTTGTGAAATTTAAATTTTTCTGCTCTATTTTGCCAAAAATCTCGTCATTTTCTGGAGATGTGATCGAGAAAAGCAACGAAAACGGATAATTTTAGCGAAATTTCAATATTTTTCCTCTATTTTGTCCTTACTTTGTCTCATTTTAGCGATAAATCATCGAAAAAAGCAACTAAAACGGATAATTTTTGTGAAATTTCAATTTTTCTGCTCTATTTTGCCAAAAATCTCGTCATTTTCTGGAGATGTGATCGAGAAAAGCAACGAAAACGGATAATTTTAGCGAAATTTCAATATTTTTCCTCTATTTTGTCCTTATTTTGTCTCATTTTAGCGATAAATCATCGAAAAAAAGCAACTAAAACGGATAATTTTTGTGAAATTTCAATTTTTCTGCTCTATTTTGCAAAAAATCTCGTCATTTTCTGGAGATGTGATCGAAAAAAGCAACGAAAACGGATAATTTTAGCGGAATTTCAATATTTTTCCTCTATTTTGTACTTATTTTGTCTTCTTTTAGCGATAAATGATCGAAAAAAGCAACTAAAACGGATAATTTTTGTGAAATTTCAATTTTTCTACTCTATGTTACCAAAAATCTCGTCATTTTCTGGAGATGTGATCGAAAAAAGCAACGAAAACGGATAATTTTAGCGGAATTTCAATATTTTTCCTCTATTTTGTCCTTATTTTGTCTCCTTTTAGCGATAAATGATCGAAAAAAAGCAACTAAAACGGATAATTTTTGTTAAATTTCAATTTTTCTGGTCTATTTTGCCAAAAATCTCGTCATTTTCTAGATATGTGATCGAATAAAGCAACTAAAACGGATAATTTCTGTCAATTTTCAATATTATTCTACTATTTTGCGTCATTTTAAAGATATATGATGGAAAAAAGCAACGAAAACGGATTATTTTAGCGAAATTTCAATATTTTTCCTCTATTTTGTCCCTATTTTGTCTCATTTTAGCGATAAATGATCGAAAAAAAGCAACTAAAACGGATAATTTTTGTGAATTCTCAATTTTTCTGCTCTATTTTGCCAAAAATGTCGTCATTTTCTGGAGATGTGATCGAAAAAAGCAACGAAAACGGATAATTTTAGCGAAATTTCAATATTTTTCATCTATTTCGTCCTTATTTTGTCTCATTTTAGCGATAAATGATTGAAAAAAGCAACGAAAACGGATAATTTTAGCGAAATTTCAATATTTTTCCTCAATTTTGTCCTTATTTTGTCTCATTTTAGCGATACATGATCGAAAAAAGCAACTAAAACGGATAATTTTTGTGAAATTTCAATTTTTCTGCTCTATTTTGCCAAAAATCTCGTCATTTTCTGGAGATGTGATCGAAAAAAAGCAACGAAAACGGATAATTTTAGCGAAATTTTAATATTTTTCCTCTATTTTGTCCTTATTTTGTCTCATTTTAGCGATAAATGATCGAAAAAAGCAACTAAAACGGATAATTTTTGTGAAATTTCAATTTTTCTGCTCTATTTTGCCAAAAATCTCGTCATTTTCTGGAGATGTGATCGAGAAAAGCAACGAAAACGGATAATTTTAGCGAAATTTCATTATTTTTTTTCTATTTTGTCCTTATTTTGTCTCATTTTAGCGATAAATAATCGAAAAAAGCAACTAAAACGGATAATTTTTGTGAAATTTCAATTTTTCTGCTCTATTTTGCAAAAAATCTCGTCATTTTCTGGAGATGTGATCGAAAAAAGCAACGAAAACGGATAATTTTAGCGGAATTTCAATATTTTTCCTCTATTTTGTCCTAATTTTGTCTCCTTTTAGCGATAAATGATCGAAAAAAGCAACTAAAACGGATAATTTTTGTGAAATTTCAATTTTTCTGCTCTATTTTGCCAAAAATCTCGTCATTTTCTGGAGATGTGATCGAAAAAAGCAACGAAAACGGATAATTTTAGCGGAATTTCAATATTTTTCCTCTATTTTGTCCTTATTTTGTCTCCTTTTAGCGATAAATGATCGAAAAAAGCAATTAAAATGGATAATTTTTGTGAAATTTCAATTTTTCTGCTCTATTTTGCCAAAAATCTCGTCATTTTCTGGAGATGTGATCGAATAAAGCAACTAAAACGGATAATTTCTGTCAAATTTCAATATTTTTCTACTATTTTGCGTCATTTTAAAGATATATGATGGAAAAAAGCAACGAAAACGGATAATTTTAGCGAAATTTCAATACTTTTCCTCTATTTTGTCCTTATTTTGTCTCATTTAAGCGATAAATGATCGAAAAAAGCAACTAAAACGGATAATTTTTGTGAAATTTCAATTTTTCTGCTTTATTTTGCCTAAAATCTCGTCATTTTCTTGAGATGTGATCGAAAAAAGCAACGAAAACGGATAATTTTAGCGGAATTTCAATATTTTTCCTCTATTTTGTCTTTATTTTGTCTTTATTTTGTCTCCTTTTAGCGATAAATGATCGAAAAAAAAAAAACGAAAACGGATAATTTTAGCGAAATTTCAATATTTTTCCTCTATTTTGTCCTTATTTTGTCTCATTTTAGCGATAAATGATCGAAAAAAGCAACTAAAACGGATAATTTTTGGGAAATTTCAATTTTTCTGCTCTATTTTGCCAAAAATCTCGTCATTTTCTGGAGATGTGATCGAAAAAAGCAACGAAAACGGATAATTTTAGCGAAATTTCAATATTTTTCCTCTATTTTGTCCTTATTTTGTCTCATTTTAGCGATAAATGATCGAAAAAAGCAACTAAAACGGATAATTTTTGTGAAATTTAAATTTTTCTGCTCTATTTTGCCAAAAATCTCGTCATTTTCTGGAGATGTGATCGAAAAAAGCAACGAAAACGGATAATTTTACGAAATTTCAATATATTTCCTCTATTTTGTCCTTATTTTGTCTCATTTTAGCGATAAATAATCGAAAAAAGCAACTAAAACGGATAATTTTTGTGAAATTTCAATTTTTCTGCTCGATTTTTCCAAAAATCTCGTCATTTTCTGGAGATGTGATCGAAAAAAGCAACGAAATCGGATAATTTTAGCGGAATTTCAATATTTTTCCTCTATTTTGTCCTAATTTTGTCTCCTTTTAGCGATAAATGATCGAAAAAAGCAACTAAAACGGATAATTTTTGTGAAATTTCAATTTTTCTGCTCTATTTTGCCAAAAATCTCGTCTGTTTCTGGAGATGTGATCGAAAAAAGCAACGAAAACGGATAATTTTAGCGGAATTTCAATATTTTTCCTCTATTTTGTCCTTATTTTGTCTCCTTTTAGCGATAAATGATCGAAAAAAGCAACTAAAACGGATAATTTTTGTGAAATTTCAATTTTTCTGCTCTATTTTGCCAAAAATCTCGTCATTTTCTAGAGATGTGATCGAATAAAGCAACTAAAACGGATAATTTCTGTCAAATTTCAATATTTTTCTACTATTTTGCGTCATTTTAAAGATATATGATGGAAAAAAGCAACGAAAACGGATAATTTTAGCGGAATTTCAATATTTTTCCTCTATTTTGTCTTTATTTTGTCTCCTTTTAGCGATAAATGATCGAAAAAAGCAACGAAAACGGATAATTTTTGTGAAATTTCAATTTTTCTGCTCTATTTTGCCAAAAATCTCGTCATTTTCTGGAGATGTGATCAAAAAAAGCAACGAAAACGGATAATTTTAGCGGAATTTCAATATTTTTCCTCTATTTTGTCCTTATTTTGTCTCCTTTAAGCGATTAATGATCTAAAAAAGCAAATAAAACGGATAATTTTAGCGGAATTTCAATATGTTTCCTCTATTTTGTCTTTATTTTGTCTCCTTTTAGCGATAAATGATCGAAAAAAGCAACGAAAACGGATAATTTTAGCGGAATTCAATATTTTTCCTCTATTTTGTCCTTATTTTGTCTCCTATTAGCGATAAATGATCGAAAAAAGCAATTAAATTGGATAATTTTTGGGAAATTTCAATTTTTCTGCTCTATTTTGCCAAGAATCTCGTCATTTTGTGGAGATGTGATCGAATAAAGCAACTAAAACGGCAAATTTCTGTCAAATTTCAATATTTATCTACTATTTTGCGTCATTATAAAGATATATTATGGAAAAAAGCAACGAAAACGGATAATTTTATCGAAATTTCAATATTTTTCCTTTATTTTGTCCTTATTTTGTCTCATTTTAGCGATAAATGATCGTAAAAAGAAACTAAAACGGATAATTTTTGTGAAATTTCAATTTTCCTGCTCTATTTTGCCTAAAATCTCGTCATTTTCTGGAGATGTGATCGAAAAAAGCAACGAAAACGGATAATTTTAGCGGAATTGCAATATTTTTCCTCTATTTTGTCCTTATTTTGTCTCCTTTTAGCGATAAATGATCGAAAAAAATCAACTAAAACGGATAATTTTTGTGAAATTTCAATTTTTCTGCTCTATTTTGCCAAAAATCTCGTCATTTTCAGGAGATGTAATCGAAAAAAGCAACGAAAACGGATAATTTTAGCGAAATTTCAATATTTATCCTCTATTTAGTCCTTATTTTGTCAAATTTTAGCGATAAATGATCGAAAAAAGCAACTAAAACGGATAAATTTTGTGAAATTTCAATTTTTCTGCTCTATTTTGCCAAAAATCTCGTCATTTTCTGGAGATGTGATCGAATAAAGCAACTAAAACGGATAATTTCTGTCAAATTTCAATATTTTTCTACTATTTTGCGTCATTTTAAAGATATATGATGGAAAAAAGCAACGAAAACGGATAATTTTAGCGAAATTTCAATATTTTTCCTCTATTTTGTCCTTATTTTGTTTCATTTTAGCGATAAATGATCGAAAAAAGCAACTAAAACGGATAATTTTTGTGAAATTTCAATTTTTCTGCTCTATTTTGCCTAAAATCTCGTCATTTTCTGGAGATGTGATCGAAAAAAGCAACGAAAACGGATAATTTTAGCGGAATTGCAATATTTTTCCTCTATTTTGTCCTTATTTTGTCTCCTTTTAGCGATAAATGATCGAAAAAAGCAACTAAAACGGATAATTTTTGTGAAATTTCAATTTTTCTCCTCTATTTTGCCAAAAATCTCGTCTGTTTCTGGAGATGTGATCGAAAAAAGCAACGAAAACGGATAATTTTAGCGGAATTTCAATATTTTTCCTCTATTTTGTCCTTATTTTGTCTCCTTTTAGCGATAAATGATCGAAAAAAGCAACTAAAACGGATAATTTTTGTGAAATTTCAATTTTTCTGCTCTATTTTGCCAAAAATCTCGTCATTTTCTAGAGATGTGATCGAATAAAGCAACTAAAACGGATAATTTCTGTCAAATTTCAATATTTTTCTACTATTTTGCGTCATTTTAAAGATATATGATGGAAAAAAGCAACGAAAACGGATAATTTTAGCGGAATTTCAATATTTTTCCTCTATTTTGTCTTTATTTTGTCTCCTTTTAGCGATAAATGATCGAAAAAAGCAACGAAAACGGATAATTTTTGTGAAATTTCAATTTTTCTGCTCTATTTTGCCAAAAATCTCGTCATTTTCTGGAGATGTGATCAAAAAAAGCAACGAAAACGGATAATTTTAGCGGAATTTCAATATTTTTCCTCTATTTTGTCCTTATTTTGTCTCCTTTAAGCGATTAATGATCTAAAAAAGCAAATAAAACGGATAATTTTAGCGGAATTTCAATATGTTTCCTCTATTTTGTCTTTATTTTGTCTCCTTTTAGCGATAAATGATCGAAAAAAGCAACGAAAACGGATAATTTTAGCGGAATTCAATATTTTTCCTCTATTTTGTCCTTATTTTGTCTCCTATTAGCGATAAATGATCGAAAAAAGCAATTAAATTGGATAATTTTTGGGAAATTTCAATTTTTCTGCTCTATTTTGCCAAGAATCTCGTCATTTTGTGGAGATGTGATCGAATAAAGCAACTAAAACGGCAAATTTCTGTCAAATTTCAATATTTATCTACTATTTTGCGTCATTATAAAGATATATTATGGAAAAAAGCAACGAAAACGGATAATTTTATCGAAATTTCAATATTTTTCCTTTATTTTGTCCTTATTTTGTCTCATTTTAGCGATAAATGATCGTAAAAAGAAACTAAAACGGATAATTTTTGTGAAATTTCAATTTTCCTGCTCTATTTTGCCTAAAATCTCGTCATTTTCTGGAGATGTGATCGAAAAAAGCAACGAAAACGGATAATTTTAGCGGAATTGCAATATTTTTCCTCTATTTTGTCCTTATTTTGTCTCCTTTTAGCGATAAATGATCGAAAAAAATCAACTAAAACGGATAATTTTTGTGAAATTTCAATTTTTCTGCTCTATTTTGCCAAAAATCTCGTCATTTTCAGGAGATGTAATCGAAAAAAGCAACGAAAACGGATAATTTTAGCGAAATTTCAATATTTATCCTCTATTTAGTCCTTATTTTGTCAAATTTTAGCGATAAATGATCGAAAAAAGCAACTAAAACGGATAAATTTTGTGAAATTTCAATTTTTCTGCTCTATTTTGCCAAAAATCTCGTCATTTTCTGGAGATGTGATCGAATAAAGCAACTAAAACGGATAATTTCTGTCAAATTTCAATATTTTTCTACTATTTTGCGTCATTTTAAAGATATATGATGGAAAAAAGCAACGAAAACGGATAATTTTAGCGAAATTTCAATATTTTTCCTCTATTTTGTCCTTATTTTGTTTCATTTTAGCGATAAATGATCGAAAAAAGCAACTAAAACGGATAATTTTTGTGAAATTTCAATTTTTCTGCTCTATTTTGCCTAAAATCTCGTCATTTTCTGGAGATGTGATCGAAAAAAGCAACGAAAACGGATAATTTTAGCGGAATTGCAATATTTTTCCTCTATTTTGTCCTTATTTTGTCTCCTTTTAGCGATAAATGATCGAAAAAAGCAACTAAAACGGATAATTTTTGTGAAATTTCAATTTTTCTGCTCTATTTTGCCAAAAATCTCGTCATTTTCTGGAGATGTGATCGAATAAAGCAACTAAAACGGATAATTTTAGCGAAATTTCAATATATTTCTACTATTTTGCGTAATTTTAAAGATATATGATGGAAAAAAGAAACGAAAACGGATAATTTTAGCGGAATTGCAATATTTTTCCTCTATTTTGTCCTTATTTTGTCTCCTTTTAGCGATAAATGATCGAAAAAATCAACTAAAACGGATAATTTTTGTGAAATTTCAATTTTTCCTCTCTATTTTGCCAAAAATCTCGTCATTTTCAGGAGATGTAATCGAAAAAAGCAACGAAAACGGATAATTTTAGCGAAATTTCAATATTTTTCCTCTATTTTGTCCTTATTTTGTCTCATTTTAGCGATAAATGATCGAAAAAAGCAACTAAAACGGATAAATTTTGTGAAATTTCAATTTTTCTGCTCTATTTTGCCAAAAATCTCGTCATTTTCTGGAGATGTGATCGAATAAAGCAACTAAAACGGATAATTTCTGTTAAAATCTATATTTTTCTACTATTTTGCGTCATTTAAAAGATATATGATGGAAAAAAGCAACGAAAACGGATAATTTTAGCGAAATTTCAATATTTTTCCTCTATTTTGTCCTTATTTTGTTTCATTTTAGCGATAAATGATCGAAAAAAAGCAACTAAAACGGATAATTTTTGTGAAATTTCAATTTTTCTGCTCTATTTTGCCTAAAATCTCGTCATTTTCTGGAGATGTGATCGAAAAAAGCAACGAAAACGGATAATTTTAGCGGAATTGCAATATTTTTCCTCTATTTTGTCCTTATTTTGTCTCCTTTTAGCGATAAATGATCGAAAAAAGCAACTAAAACGGATAATTTTTGTGAAATTTCAATTTTTCTGCTCTATTTTGCCAAAAATCTCGTCATTTTCTGGAGATGTGATCGAATAAAGCAACTAAAACGGATAATTTCTGTCAAATTTTAATATTTTTCCACTATTTTGCGTCATTTTAGAGATATATGATGGAAAAAAGCAACGAAAACGGATAATTTTAGCGGAATTTCAATATTTTTCCTCTATTTTGTCCTTATTTTGTCTCATTTTAGCGATAAATGATCGAAAAAAGCAACTAAAACGGATAATTTTTGTGAAATTTCAATTTTACTGCTCTATTTTGCCTAAAATCTCGTCATTTTCTGGAGATGTGATCGAAAAAAGCAACGAAAACGGATAATTTTAGCGAAATTTCAATATTTTTCCTCTATTTTGTCCTTATTTTGTCTCATTTTAGCGATAAATGATCGAAAAAAGCAACTAAAACGGATAATTATTGTGAAATTTCAATTTTTCTGCTCTATTTTGCCAAAAATCTCGTCATTTTCTGGAGATGTGATCGAAAAAAGCAACAATTTTAGCGAAATTTCAATATTTTTCCTATATTTTGTCCTTATATTGTCTCATTTTAGCGATAAATGATCGAAAAAAGCAACTAAAACGGATAATTTTAGCGGAATTTCAATATTTTTCCTCTATTTTGTCCTTATTTTGTCTCCTTTAAGCGATAAATGATCGAAAAAAGCAAATAAAACGGATAATTTTAGCGGAATTTCAATATGTTTCCTCTATTTTGTCATTATTTTGTCTCCTTTTAGCGATAAATGATCGAAAAAAGCAACTAAAACAGATAATTATTGTGAAATTTCAATTTTTCTGCACTATTTTGCCAAAAATCTCGTCATTTTTTGGAGATGTGATCGAAAAAAGCAACGAAAACGGATAATTTTAGCGGAATTTCAATATTTTTCCTCTATTTTGTCTTTATTTTGTCTCCTTTTAGCGATAAATGATCGAAAAAAGCAACGAAAACGGATAATTTTAGCGAAATTTTAATATTTTTCCTCAATTTTGTCCTTATTTTGTCTCATTTTAGCGATAAATGATCGAAAAAAGCAACTAAAACGGATAATTATTGTGAAATTTCAATTTTTCTGCTCTATTTTGCCAAAAATCTCGTCATTTTCTGGAGATGTGATCGAAAAAAGCAACAATTTTAGCGAAATTTCAATATTTTTCCTATATTTTGTCCTTATTTTGTCTCATTTTAGCGATAAATGATCGAAAAAAGCAACTAAAACGGATAATTTTTGTGAAATTTAAATTTTTCTGCTCTATTTTGCCAAAAATCTCGTCATTTTCTGGAGGTGTGATCGAGAAAAGCAACGAAAACGGATAATTTTAGCGAAATTTCCATATTTTTCCTCTATTTTGTCCTTATTTTGTCTCATTTTAGCGATAAATCATCGAAAAAAGCAACTAAAACGGATAATTTTTGTGAAATTTCAATTTTTCTGCTCTATTTTGCCAAAAATCTCGTCATTTTCTGGAGATGTGATCGAAAAAAGCAACAATTTTAGCGAAATTTCAATATTTTTCCTATATTTTGTCCTTATTTTGTCTCATTTTAGCGATAAATGATCGAAAAAAGCAACTAAAACGGATAATTTTTGTGAAATTTAAATTTTTCTGCTCTATTTTGCCAAAAATCTCGTCATTTTCTGGAGATGTGATCGAGAAAAGCAACGAAAACGGATAATTTTAGCGAAATTTCAATATTTTTCCTCTATTTTGTCCTTATTTTGTCTCATTTTAGCGATAAATCATCGAAAAAAGCAACTAAAACGGATAATTTTTGTGAAATTTCAATATTTCTGCTCTATTTTGCCAAAAATCTCGTCATTTTCTGGAGATGTGATCGAAAAAAGCAACGAAAACGAATAATTTTAGCGGAATTTCAATATTTTTCCTCTATTTTGTACTTATTTTGTCTTCCTTAGCGATAAATGATCGAAAAAAGCAACTAAAACGGATAATTTTTGTGAAATTTCAATTTTTCCTCTCTATTTTGCCAAAAATCTCGTCATTTTCAGGAGATGTAATCGAAAAAAGCAACGAAAACGGATAATTTTAGCGAAATTTCAATATTTTTCCTCTATTTAGTCCTTATTTTGTCAAATTTTAGCGATAAATGATCGAAAAAAGCAACTAAAACGGATAAATTTTGTGAAATTTCAATTTTTCTGCTCTATTTTGCCAAAAATCTCGTCATTTTCTGGAGATGTGATCGAATAAAGCAACTAAAACGGATAATTTCTGTCAAATTTCAATATTTTTCTACTATTTTGCGTCATTTTAAAGATATATGATGGAAAAAAGCAACGAAAACGGATAATTTTAGCGAAATTTCAATATTTTTCCTCTATTTTGTCCTTATTTTGTTTCATTTTAGCGATAAATGATCGAAAAAAGCAACTAAAACGGATAATTTTTGTGAAATTTCAATTTTTCTGCTCTATTTTGCCTAAAATCTCGTCATTTTCTGGAGATGTGATCGAAAAAAGCAACGAAAATGGATAATTTTAGCGGAATTGCAATATTTTTCCTCTATTTTGTCCTTATTTTGTCTCATTTTAGCGATAAATGATCGAAAAAAGCAAATAAAACGGATAATTTTTGTGAAATTTCAATTTTTCTGATCTATTTTGCCAAAAATCTCGTCATTTTCTGGAGATGTGATCGAATAAAGCAACTAAAACGGATAATTTTAGCGAAATTTCAATATTTTTCTACTATTTTGCGTAATTTTAAAGATATATGATGGAAAAAAGCAACGAAAACGGATACTTTTAGCGAAATTTCAATATTTTTCCTCTATTTTGTCCTTATTTTGTCTCATTTTAGCGATAAATGATCGAAAAAAGCAACTAAAATGGATAATTTTTGTGAAATTTCAAGTTTTCTGCTCTATTTTGCCAAAAATCTCGTCATTTTCTGGAGATGTGATCGAATAAAGCAACTAAAACGGATAATTTCTGTCAAATTTCAATATTTTTCTACTATTTTGCGTCATTTTAAAAATATATGATGGAAAACAGCAACGAAAATGGATAATTTTAGCGAAATTTCAATTTTTTTCCTCTATTTTGTCCTTATTTTGTCTCATTTTAGCGATAAATGATCGAAAAAAGCAACTAAAACGGATAATTTTTGTGAAATTTCAATTTTTCTGCTCTATTTTGCCAAAAATCTCGTCATTTTCTGGAAATGTGATCGAAAAAAGCAACGAAAACGGATAATTTTAGCGGAATTTCAATATTTTTCCTCTATTTTTTCTTTATTTTGTCTCCTTTTAGCGATAAATGATCGAAAAAAGAGACGAAAACGGATAATTTTAGCGGAATTGCAATATTTTTCCTCTATTTTGTCCTTATTTTGTCTCCTTTTAGCGATAAATGATCGAAAAAATCAACTAAAACGGATAATTTTTGTGAAATTTCAATTTTTCCTCTCTATTTTGCCAAAAATCTCGTCATTTTCAGGAGATGTAATCGAAAAAAGCAACGAAAACGGATAATTTTAGCGAAATTTCAATATTTTTCCTCTATTTTGTCCTTATTTTGTCTCATTTTAGCGATAAATGATCGAAAAAAGCAACTAAAACGGATAAATTTTGTGAAATTTCAATTTTTCTGCTCTATTTTGCCAAAAATCTCGTCATTTTCTGGAGATGTGATCGAATAAAGCAACTGAAACGGATAATTTCTGTCAAATTTCAATATTTTTCTAATATTTTGCGTCATTTTAAAGATATATGATGGAAAAAAGCAACGAAAACGGATAATTTTAGCGAAATTTCAATATTTTTCCTCTATTTTGTCCTTATTTTGTTTCATTTTAGCGATAAATGATCGAAAAAAGCAACTAAAACGGATAATTTTTGTGAAATTTCAATTTTTCTGCTCTATTTTGCCTAAAATCTCGTCATTTTCTGGAGATGTGATCGAAAAAAGCAACGAAAACGGATAATTTTAGCGGAATTTCAATATTTTTCCTCTATTTTGTCCTTATTTTGTCTCATTTTAGCGATAAATGATCGAAAAAAGCAACTAAAACGGATAATTTTTGTGAAATTTCAATTTTACTGATCTATTTTGCCAAAAATCTTGTCATTTTCTGGAGATGTGATCGAATAAAGCAACTAAATCGGATAATTTCTGTCAAATTTCAATATTTTTCTACTATTTTGCGTCATTTTAAAGATATATGATGGAAAAAAGCAACGAAAACGGATAATTTTAGCGAAATTTCAATATTTTTCCTCTATTTTGTCCTTATTTTGTCTCATTTTAGCGATAAATGATCGAAAAAAGCAACTAAAACGGATAATTTTTGTGAAATTTCAAGTTTTCTGCTCTATTTTGCCAAAAATCTCGTCATTTTCTGGAGATGTGATCGAATAAAGCAACTAAATCGGATAATTTCTGTCAAATTTCAATATTTTTCTACTATTTTGCGTCATTTTAAAGATATATGATGGAAAAAAGCAACGAAAACGGATAATTTTAGCGAAATTTCAATATTTTTCCTCTATTTTGTCCTTCTTTTGTCTCATTTTAGCGATAAATGATCGAAAAAAGCAACTAAAACGGATAATTTTTGTGAAATTTCAATTTTTCTGCTCTATTTTGCCAAAAATCTCGTCATTTTCTGGAAATGTGATCGAAAAAAGCAACGAAAACGGAAAATTTTAGCGGAATTTCAATATTTTTCCTCTATTTTGTCCTTGTTTTGTCTCCTTTTAGCGATAAATGATCTAAAAAAGCAACTAAACCGGATAATTTTTGTGAAATTTCAATATTTCTGCTCTATTTTGCCAAAAATCTCGTCATTTTCTGGAGATACGATCAAAAAAAGCAACGAAAACGGATAATTTTAGCGGAATATCAATATTTTTCCTCTATTTTGTCTTTATTTTGTCTCCTTTTAGCGATAAATGATCGAAAAAAGCAACTAAAACGGATAATTATTGTGAAATTTCAATTTTTCTGCTCTATTTTGCCAAAAATCTCGTCATTTTCTGGAGATGTGATCGAAAAAAGCAACAATTTTTGCGAAATTTCAATATTTTTCCTATATTTTGTCCTTATTTTGTCTCATTTTAGCGATAAATGATCGAAAAAAGCAACTGAAACGGATAATTTTAGCGAAATTTCAATATTTTTCCTCTATTTTGTCCTTATTTTGTCTCCTTTAAGCGATAAATGATCGAAAAAAGCAAATAAAACGGATAATTTTAGCGGAATTTCAATATGTTTCCTCTATTTTGTCATTATTTTGTCTCCTTTTAGCGATAAATGATCGAAAAAAGCAACTAAAACGGATAATTATTGTGAAATTTCAATTTTTCTGCTCTATTTTGCCAAAAATCTCGTCATTTTCTGGAGATGTGATCGAAAAAAGCAACAATTTTAGCGCAATTTCAATATTTTTCCTATATTTTGTCCTTATTTTGTCTCATTTTAGCGATCAATGATCGAAAAAAGCAACTAAAATGGATAATTTTTGTGAAATTTCAATTTTTCTGCTCCATTTTGCCAAAAATGTCGTCATTTTCTGGAGATGTGATCGAAAAAAGCAACGAGAACGGATAATTTTAGCGGAATTTCAATATTTTTCCTCTATTTTGTCTTTATTTTGTCTCCTTTTAGCGATAAATGATCGAAAAAAGCAACGAAAACGGATAATTTTAGCGAAATTTTAATATTTTTCCTCAATTTTGTCCTTATTTTGTCTCATTTTAGCGATAAATGATCGAAAAAAGCAACTAAAACGGATAATTATTGTGAAATTTCAATTTTTCTGCTCTATTTTGCCAAAAATCTCGTCATTTTCTGGAGATGTGATCGAAAAAAGCAACAATTTTAGCGAAATTTCAATATTTTTCCTATATTTTGTCCTTATTTTGTCTCATTTTAGCGATAAATGATCGAAAAAAGCAACTAAAACGGATAATTTTTGTGAAATTTAAATTTTTCTGCTCTATTTTGCCAAAAATCTCGTCATTTTCTGGAGATGTGATCGAGAAAAGCAACGAAAACGGATAATTTTAGCGAAATTTCAATATTTTTCCTCTATTTTGTCCTTATTTTGTCTCATTTTAGCGATAAATCATCGAAAAAAGCAACTAAAACGGATAATTTTTGTGAAATTTCAATTTTTCTGCTCTATTTTGCCAAAAATCTCGTCATTTTCTGGAGATGTGATCGAAAAAAGCAACAATTTTAGCGAAATTTCAATATTTTTCCTATATTTTGTCCTTATTTTGTCTCAGTTTAGCGATAAATGATCGAAAAAAGCAACTAAAACGGATAATTTTAGCGGAATTTCAATATTTTTCCTCTATTTTGTCCTTATTTTGTCTCCTTTAAGCGATGAATGATCGAAAAAAGCAACAATTTTAGCGAAATTTCATTATTTTTCCTATATTTTGTCCTTATTTTGTCTCATTTTAGCGATAAATGATCGAAAAAAGCAACTAAAATGGATAATTTTTGTGAAATTTCAATTTTTCTGCTCCATTTTGCCAAAAATGTCGTCATTTTCTGGAGATGTGATCGAAAAAAGCAACGAAAACGGATAATTTTAGCGGAATTTCAATATTTTTCCTCTATTTTGTCTTTATTTTGTCTCCTTTTAGCGATAAATGATCGAAAAAAGCAACGAAAACGGATAATTTTAGCGAAATTTTAATATTTTTCCTCAATTTTGTCCTTATTTTGTCTCATTTTAGCGATAAATGATCGAAAAAAGCAACTAAAACGGATAATTATTGTGAAATTTCAATTTTTCTGCTCTATTTTGCCAAAAATCTCGTCATTTTCTGGAGATGTGATCGAAAAAAGCAACAATTTTAGCGAAATTTCAATATTTTTCCTATATTTTGTCCTTATTTTGTCTCATTTTAGCGATAAATGATCGAAAAAAGCAACTAAAACGGATAATTTTTGTGAAATTTCAATTTTTCTGCTCTATTTTGCCAAAAATCTCGTCATTTTCTGGAGATGTGATCGAATAAAGCAACTAAAACGGATAATTTCTGTCAAATTTTAATATTTTTCCACTATTTTGCGTCATTTTAGAGATATTAGATGGAAAAAAGCAACGAAAACGGATAATTTTAGCGGAATTTCAATATTTTTCCTCTATTTTGTCCTTATTTTGTCTCATTTTAGCGATAAATGATCGAAAAAAGCAACTAAAACGGATAATTTTTGTGAAATTTCAATTTTACTGATCTATTTTGCCAAAAATCTTGTCATTTTCTGGAGATGTGATCGAATAAAGCAACTAAAACGGATAATTTCTGTCAAATTTCAATATTTTTCTACTATTTTGCGTCATTTTAAAGATATATGATGGAAAAAAGCAACGAAAACGGATAATTTTAGCGAAATTTCAATATTTTTCCTCTATTTTGTCCTTATTTTGTCTCATTTTAGCGATAAATGATCGAAAAAAGCAACTAAAACGGATAATTATTGTGAAATTTCAATTTTTCTGCTCTATTTTGCCAAAAATCTCGTCATTTTCTGGAAATGTGATCGAAAAAAGCAACGAAAACGGAAAATTTTAGCGGAATTTCAATATTTTTCCTCTATTTTGTCCTTGTTTTGTCTCCTTTTAGCGATAAATGATCTAAAAAAGCAACTAAACCGGATAATTTTTGTGAAATTTCAATATTTCTGCTCTATTTTGCCAAAAATCTCGTCATTTTCTGGAGATACGATCAAAAAAAGCAACGAAAACGGATAATTTTAGCGGAATATCAATATTTTTCCTCTATTTTGTCTTTATTTTGTCTCCTTTTAGCGATAAATGATCGAAAAAAAGCAACTAAAACGGATAATTATTGTGAAATTTCAATTTTTCTGCTCTATTTTGCCAAAAATCTCGTCATTTTCTGGAGATGTGATCGAAAAAAGCAACAATTTTTGCGAAATTTCAATATTTTTCCTATATTTTGTCCTTATTTTGTCTCATTTTAGCGATAAATGATCGAAAAAAGCAACTGAAACGGATAATTTTAGCGAAATTTCAATATTTTTCCTCTATTTTGTCCTTATTTTGTCTCCTTTAAGCGATAAATGATCGAAAAAAGCAAATAAAACGGATAATTTTAGCGGAATTTCAATATGTTTCCTCTATTTTGTCATTATTTTGTCTCCTTTTAGCGATAAATGATCGAAAAAAGCAACTAAAACGGATAATTATTGTGAAATTTCAATTTTTCTGCTCTATTTTGCCAAAAATCTCGTCATTTTCTGGAGATGTGATCGAAAAAAGCAACAATTTTAGCGCAATTTCAATATTTTTCCTATATTTTGTCCTTATTTTGTCTCATTTTAGCGATCAATGATCGAAAAAAGCAACTAAAATGGATAATTTTTGTGAAATTTCAATTTTTCTGCTCCATTTTGCCAAAAATGTCGTCATTTTCTGGAGATGTGATCGAAAAAAGCAACGAGAACGGATAATTTTAGCGGAATTTCAATATTTTTCCTCTATTTTGTCTTTATTTTGTCTCCTTTTAGCGATAAATGATCGAAAAAAGCAACGAAAACGGATAATTTTAGCGAAATTTTAATATTTTTCCTCAATTTTGTCCTTATTTTGTCTCATTTTAGCGATAAATGATCGAAAAAAGCAACTAAAACGGATAATTATTGTGAAATTTCAATTTTTCTGCTCTATTTTGCCAAAAATCTCGTCATTTTCTGGAGATGTGATCGAAAAAAGCAACAATTTTAGCGAAATTTCAATATTTTTCCTATATTTTGTCCTTATTTTGTCTCATTTTAGCGATAAATGATCGAAAAAAGCAACTAAAACGGATAATTTTTGTGAAATTTAAATTTTTCTGCTCTATTTTGCCAAAAATCTCGTCATTTTCTGGAGATGTGATCGAGAAAAGCAACGAAAACGGATAATTTTAGCGAAATTTCAATATTTTTCCTCTATTTTGTCCTTATTTTGTCTCATTTTAGCGATAAATCATCGAAAAAAGCAACTAAAACGGATAATTTTTGTGAAATTTCAATTTTTCTGCTCTATTTTGCCAAAAATCTCGTCATTTTCTGGAGATGTGATCGAAAAAAGCAACAATTTTAGCGAAATTTCAATATTTTTCCTATATTTTGTCCTTATTTTGTCTCAGTTTAGCGATAAATGATCGAAAAAAGCAACTAAAACGGATAATTTTAGCGGAATTTCAATATTTTTCCTCTATTTTGTCCTTATTTTGTCTCCTTTAAGCGATGAATGATCGAAAAAAGCAACAATTTTAGCGAAATTTCATTATTTTTCCTATATTTTGTCCTTATTTTGTCTCATTTTAGCGATAAATGATCGAAAAAAGCAACTAAAATGGATAATTTTTGTGAAATTTCAATTTTTCTGCTCCATTTTGCCAAAAATGTCGTCATTTTCTGGAGATGTGATCGAAAAAAGCAACGAAAACGGATAATTTTAGCGGAATTTCAATATTTTTCCTCTATTTTGTCTTTATTTTGTCTCCTTTTAGCGATAAATGATCGAAAAAAGCAACGAAAACGGATAATTTTAGCGAAATTTTAATATTTTTCCTCAATTTTGTCCTTATTTTGTCTCATTTTAGCGATAAATGATCGAAAAAAGCAACTAAAACGGATAATTATTGTGAAATTTCAATTTTTCTGCTCTATTTTGCCAAAAATCTCGTCATTTTCTGGAGATGTGATCGAAAAAAGCAACAATTTTAGCGAAATTTCAATATTTTTCCTATATTTTGTCCTTATTTTGTCTCATTTTAGCGATAAATGATCGAAAAAAGCAACTAAAACGGATAATTTTTGTGAAATTTCAATTTTTCTGCTCTATTTTGCCAAAAATCTCGTCATTTTCTGGAGATGTGATCGAATAAAGCAACTAAAACGGATAATTTCTGTCAAATTTTAATATTTTTCCACTATTTTGCGTCATTTTAGAGATATTAGATGGAAAAAAGCAACGAAAACGGATAATTTTAGCGGAATTTCAATATTTTTCCTCTATTTTGTCCTTATTTTGTCTCATTTTAGCGATAAATGATCGAAAAAAGCAACTAAAACGGATAATTTTTGTGAAATTTCAATTTTACTGATCTATTTTGCCAAAAATCTTGTCATTTTCTGGAGATGTGATCGAATAAAGCAACTAAAACGGATAATTTCTGTCAAATTTCAATATTTTTCTACTATTTTGCGTCATTTTAAAGATATATGATGGAAAAAAGCAACGAAAACGGATAATTTTAGCGAAATTTCAATATTTTTCCTCTATTTTGTCCTTATTTTGTCTCATTTTAGCGATAAATGATCGAAAAAAGCAACTAAAACGGATAATTTTTGTGAAATTTCAAGTTTTCTGCTCTATTTAGCCAAAAATCTCGTCATTTTCTGGAGATGTGATCGAATAAATTAACTAAAACGGATAATTTCTGTCAAATTTCAATATTTTTCTACTATTTTGCGTCATTTTAAAAATATATGATGGAAAAAAGCAACGAAAATAGATAATTTTAGCGAAATCTCAATATTTTTCCACTATTTTGTCCTTATTTTGTCTCATTTTAGCGATAAATGATCGAAAAAAGCAACTAAAACGGATAATTTTTGTGAAATTTCAATTTTTCTGCTCTATTTTGCCAAAAATCTCGTCATTTTCTGGAAATGTGATCGAAAAAAGCAACGAAAACGGAAAATTTTAGCGGAATTTCAATATTTTTCCTCTATTTTGTCCTTGTTTTGTCTCCTTTTAGCGATAAATGATCTAAAAAAGCAACTAAACCGGATAATTTTTTTGAAATTTCAATATTTCTGCTCTATTTTGCCAAAAATCTCGTCATTTTCTGGAGATACGATCAAAAAAAGCAACGAAAACGGATAATTTTAGCGGAATATCAATATTTTTCCTCTATTTTGTCTTTATTTTGTCTCCTTTTAGCGATAAATGATCGAAAAAAGCAACTAAAACGGATAATTATTGTGAAATTTCAATTTTTCTGCTCTATTTTGCCAAAAATCTCGTCATTTTCTGGAGATGTGATCGAAAAAAGCAACAATTTTAGCGAAATTTCAATATTTTTCCTATATTTTGTCCTTATTTTGTCTCATTTTAGCGATAAATGATCGAAGAAAGCAACTGAAACGGATAATTTTAGCGGAATTTCAATATTTTTCCTCTATTTTGTCCTTATTTTGTCTCCTTTAAGCGATAAATGATCGAAAAAAGCAAATAAAACGGATAATTTTAGCGGAATTTCAATATGTTTCCTCTATTTTGTCATTATTTTGTCTCCTTTTAGCGATAAATGATCGAAAAAAGCAACTAAAACGGATAATTATTGTGAAATTTCAATTTTTCTGCTCTATTTTGCCAAAAATCTCGTCATTTTCTGGAGATGTGATCGAAAAAAGCAACAATTTTAGCGCAATTTCAATATTTTTCCTATATTTTGTCCTTATTTTGTCTCATTTTAGCGATCAATGATCGAAAAAAGCAACTAAAATGGATAATTTTTGTGAAATTTCAATTTTTCTGCTCCATTTTGCCAAAAATGTCGTCATTTTCTGGAGATGTGATCGAAAAAAGCAACGAAAACGGATAATTTTAGCGGAATTTCAATATTTTTCCTCTATTTTGTCTTTATTTTGTCTCCTTTTAGCGATAAATGATCGAAAAAAGCAACGAAAACGGATAATTTTAGCGAAATTTTAATATTTTTCCTCAATTTTGTCCTTATTTAGTCTCATTTTAGCGATAAATGATCGAAAAAAGCAACTAAAACGGATAATTATTGTGAAATTTCAATTTTTCTGCTCTATTTTGCCAAAAATCTCGTCCTTTTCTGGAGATGTGATCGAAAAAAGCAACAATTTTAGCGAAATTTCAATATTTTTCCTATATTTTGTCCTTATTTTGTCTCATTTTAGCGATAAATGATCGAAAAAAGCAACTAAAACGGATAATTTTTGTGAAATTTAAATTTTTCTGCTCTATTTTGCCAAAAATCTCGTCATTTTCTGGAGATGTGATCGAGAAAAGCAACGAAAACGGATAATTTTAGCGAAATTTCAATATTTTTCCTCTATTTTGTCCTTATTTTGTCTCATTTTAGCGATAAATCATCGAAAAAAGCAACTAAAACGGATAATTTTTGTGAAATTTCAATTTTTCTGCTCTATTTTGCCAAAAATCTCGTCATTTTCTGGAGATGTGATCGAAAAAAGCAACAATTTTAGCGAAATTTCAATATTTTTCCTATATTTTGTCCTTATTTTGTCTCAGTTTAGCGATAAATGATCGAAAAAAGCAACTAAAACGGATAATTTTAGCGGAATTTCAATATTTTTCCTCTATTTTGTCCTTATTTTGTCTCCTTTAAGCGATAAATGATCGAAAAAAGCAAATAAAACGGATAATTTTAGCGGAATTTCAATATGTTTCCTCTATTTTGTCTTTATTTTGTCTCCTTTTAGCGATAAATGATCGAAAAAAGCAACTAAAACGGATAATTATTGTGAAATTTCAATTTTTCTGCTCTATTTTGCCAAAAATCTCGTCATTTTCTGGAGATGTGATCGAAAAAAGCAACAATTTTAGCGAAATTTCATTATTTTTCCTATATTTTGTCCTTATTTTGTCTCATTTTAGCGATAAATGATCGAAAAAAGCAACTAAAATGGATAATTTTTGTGAAATTTCAATTTTTCTGCTCCATTTTGCCAAAAATGTCGTCATTTTCTGGAGATGTGATCGAAAAAAGCAACGAAAACGGATAATTTTAGCGGAATTTCAATATTTTTCCTCTATTTTGTCTTTATTTTGTCTCCTTTTAGCGATAAATGATCGAAAAAAGCAACGAAAACGGATAATTTTAGCGAAATTTTAATATTTTTCCTCAATTTTGTCCTTATTTTGTCTCATTTTAGCGATAAATGATCGAAAAAAGCAACTAAAACGGATAATTATTGTGAAATTTCAATTTTTCTGCTCTATTTTGCCAAAAATCTCGTCATTTTCTGGAGATGTGATCGAAAAAAGCAACAATTTTAGCGAAATTTCAATATTTTTCCTATATTTTGTCCTTATTTTGTCTCATTTTAGCGATAAATGATCGAAAAAAGCAACTAAAACGGATAATTTTTGTGAAATTTAAATTTTTCTGCTCTATTTTGCCAAAAATCTCGTCATTTTCTGGAGATGTGATCGAGAAAAGCAACGAAAACGGATAATTTTAGCGAAATTTCAATATTTTTCCTCTATTTTGTCCTTATTTTGTCTCATTTTAGCGATAAATCATCGAAAAAAGCAACTAAAACGGATAATTTTTGTGAAATTTCAATTTTTCTGCTCTATTTTGCCAAAAATCTCGTCATTTTCTGGAGATGTGATCGAAAAAAGCAACAATTTTAGCGAAATTTCAATATTTTTCCTATATTTTGTCCTTATTTTGTCTCATTTTAGCGATAAATGATCGAAAAAAGCAACTAAAACGGATAATTTTTGTGAAATTTAAATTTTTCTGCTCTATTTTGCCAAAAATCTCGTCATTTTCTGGAGATGTGATCGAGAAAAGCAACGAAAACGGATAATTTTAGCGAAATTTCAATATTTTTCCTCTATTTTGTCCTTATTTTGTCACATTTTAGCGATAAATCATCGAAAAAAGCAACTAAAACGGATAATTTATGTGAAATTTCAATTTTTCTGCTCTATTTTGCCAAAAATCTCGTCATTTTCTGGAGATGTGATCGAAAAAAGCAACGAAAACGGATAATTTTAGCGGAATTTCAATATTTTTCCTCTATTTTGTACTTATTTTGTCTTCTATTAGCGATAAATGATCGAAAAAAGCAATTAAAACGGATAATTTTTGTGAAATTTCAATTTTTCTACTCTATTTTACCAAAAATCTCGTCATTTTCTGGAGATGTGATCGAAAAAAGCAACGAAAACGGATAATTTTAGCGGAATTTCAATATTTTTCCTCTATTTTGTCCTTATTTTGTCTCCTTTTAGCGATAAATGATCGAAAAAAGCAACTAAAACAGATAATTTTTGTTAAATTTCAATTTTTCTGGTCTATTTTTCCAAAAATCTCGTCATTTTCTAGATATGTGATCGAATAAAGCAACTAAAACGGATAATTTCTGTCAATTTTCAATATTATTCTACTATTTTGCGTCATTTTAAAGATATATGATGGAAAAAAGCAACGAAAACGGATTATTTTAGCGAAATTTCAATATTTTTCCTCTATTTTGTCCCTATTTTGTCTCATTTTAGCGATAAATGATCGAAAAAAGCAACTAAAACGGATAATATTTGTGAATTTTCAATTTTTCTGCTCTATTTTGCCAAAAATGTCGTCATTTTCTGGAG
The DNA here is from genome assembly GCA_947579665.1 of Sympetrum striolatum. Lineage (NCBI taxonomy): Eukaryota > Metazoa > Arthropoda > Insecta > Odonata > Libellulidae > Sympetrum > Sympetrum striolatum. The sequence goes on along the minus strand of OX388345.1, from coordinate 105,134,050 downwards.
ATGTGATCGAAAAAAGCAACGAAAACGGATAATTTTAGCGAAATTTCAATATTTTTCATCTATTTCGTCCTTATTTTGTCTCATTTTAGCGATAAATGATTGAAAAAAGCAACGAAAACGGATAATTTTAGCGAAATTTCAATATTTTTCCTCAATTTTGTCCTTATTTTGTCTCATTTTAGCGATACATGATCGAAAAAAGCAACTAAAACGGATAATTTTTGTGAAATTTCAATTTTTCTGCTCTATTTTGCCAAAAATCTCGTCATTTTCTGGAGATGTGATAGAAAAAAGCAACGAAAACGGATAATTTTAGCGAAATTTCAATATTTTTCCTCTATTTTGTCCTTATTTTGTCTCATTTTAGCGATAAATGATCGAAAAAAGCAACTAAAACGGATAATTTTTGTGAAATTTCAATTTTTCTGCTCTATTTTGCCAAAAATCTCGTCATTTTCTGGAGATGTGATCGAGAAAAGCAACGAAAACGGATAATTTTAGCGAAATTTCATTATTTTTTTTCTATTTTGTCCTTATTTTGTCTCATTTTAGCGATAAATAATCGAAAAAAGCAACTAAAACGGATAATTTTTGTGAAATTTCAATTTTTCTGCTCTATTTTGCAAAAAATCTCGTCATTTTCTGGAGATGTGATCGAAAAAAGCAACGAAAACGGATAATTTTAGCGGAATTTCAATATTTTTCCTCTATTTTGTCCTTAATTTGTCTCCTTTTAGCGATAAATGATCGAAAAAAGCAACTAAAACGGATAATTTTTGTGAAATTTCAATTTTTCTGCTCTATTTTGCCAAAAATCTCGTCATTTTCTGGAAATGTGATCGAAAAAAGCAACGAAAACGGATAATTTTAGCGGAATTTCAATATTTTTCCTCTATTTTGTCCTTATTTTGTCTCCTTTTAGCGATAAATGATCGAAAAAAGCAATTAAAATGGATAATTTTTGTGAAATTTCAATTTTTCTGCTCTATTTTGCCAAAAATCTCGTCATTTTCTGGAGATGTGATCGAATAAAGCAACTAAAACGGATAATTTCTGTCATATTTCAATATTTTTCTACTATTTTGCGTCATTTTAAAGATATATGATGGAAAAAAGCAACGAAAACGGATAATTATAGCGAAATTTCAATACTTTTCCTCTATTTTGTCCTTATTTTGTCTCATTTAAGCGATAAATGATCGAAAAAAGCAACTAAAACGGATAATTTTTGTGAAATTTCAATTTTTCTGCTTTATTTTGCCTAAAATCTCGTCATTTTCTTGAGATGTGATCGAAAAAAGCAACGAAAACGGATAATTTTAGCGTAATTTCAATATTTTTCCTCTATTTTGTCTTTATTTTGTCTTTATTTTGTCTCCTTTTAGCGATAAATGATCGAAAAAAAAAAACGAAAACGGATAATTTTAGCGAAATTTCAATATTTTTCCTCTATTTTGTCCTTATTTTGTCTCATTTTAGCGATAAATGATCGAAAAAAGCAACTAAAACGGATAATTTTTGTGAAATTTCAATTTTTCTGCTCTATTTTGCCAAAAATCTCGTCATTTTCTGGAGATGTGATCGAAAAAAGCAACGAAAACGGATAATTTTAGCGAAATTTCAATATTTTTCCTCTATTTTGTCCTTATTTTGTCTCATTTTAGCGATAAATTATCGAAAAAAGCAACTAAAACGGATAATTTTTGTGAAATTTAAATTTTTCTGCTCTATTTTGCCAAAAATCTCGTCATTTTCTGGAGATGTGATCGAAAAAAGCAACGAAAACGGATAATTTTACGAAATTTCAATATATTTCCTCTATTTTGTCCTTATTTTGTCTCATTTTAGCGATAAATAATCGAAAAAAGCAACTAAAACGGATAATTTTTGTGAAATTTCAATTTTTCTGCTCGATTTTTCCAAAAATCTCGTCATTTTCTGGAGATGTGATCGAAAAAAGCAACGAAATCGGATAATTTTAGCGGAATTTCAATATTTTTCCTCTATTTTGTCCTAATTTTGTCTCCTTTTAGCGATAAATGATCGAAAAAAGCAACTAAAACGGATAATTTTTGTGAAATTTCAATTTTTCTGCTCTATTTTGCCAAAAATCTCGTCTGTTTCTGGAGATGTGATCGAAAAAAGCAGCGAAAACGGATAATTTTAGCGGAATTTCAATATTTTTCCTCTATTTTGTCCTTATTTTGTCTCCTTTTAGCGATAAATGATCGAAAAAAGCAACTAAAACGGATAATTTTTGTGAAATTTCAATTTTTCTGCTCTATTTTGCCAAAAATCTCGTCATTTTCTAGAGATGTGATCGAATAAAGCAACTAAAACGGATAATTTCTGTCAAATTTCAATATTTTTCTACTATTTTGCGTCATTTTAAAGATATATGATGGAAAAAAGCAACGAAAACGGATAATTTTAGCGGAATTTCAATATTTTTCCTCTATTTTGTCTTTATTTTGTCTCCTTTTAGCGATAAATGATCGAAAAAAGCAACGAAAACGGATAATTTTTGTGAAATTTCAATTTTTCTGCTCTATTTTGCCAAAAATCTCGTCATTTTCTGGAGATGTGATCAAAAAAAGCAACGAAAACGGATAATTTTAGCGGAATTTCAATATTTTTCCTCTATTTTGTCCTTATTTTGTCTCCTTTAAGCGATTAATGATCTAAAAAAGCAAATAAAACGGATAATTTTAGCGGAATTTCAATATGTTTCCTCTATTTTGTCTTTATTTTGTCTCCTTTTAGCGATAAATGATCGAAAAAAGCAACGAAAACGGATAATTTTAGCGGAATTCAATATTTTTCCTCTATTTTGTCCTTATTTTGTCTCCTATTAGCGATAAATGATCGAAAAAAGCAATTAAATTGGATAATTTTTGGGAAATTTCAATTTTTCTGCTCTATTTTGCCAAGAATCTCGTCATTTTGTGGAGATGTGATCGAATAAAGCAACTAAAACGGCAAATTTCTGTCAAATTTCAATATTTATCTACTATTTTGCGTCATTATAAAGATATATGATGGAAAAAAGCAACGAAAACGGATAATTTTATCGAAATTTCAATATTTTTCCTTTATTTTGTCCTTATTTTGTCTCATTTTAGCGATAAATGATCGTAAAAAGAAACTAAAACGGATAATTTTTGTGAAATTTCAATTTTCCTGCTCTATTTTGCCTAAAATCTCGTCATTTTCTGGAGATGTGATCGAAAAAAGCAACGAAAACGGATAATTTTAGCGGAATTGCAATATTTTTCCTCTATTTTGTCCTTATTTTGTCTCCTTTTAGCGATAAATGATCGAAAAAATCAACTAAAACGGATAATTTTTGTGATATTTCAATTTTTCTGCTCTATTTTGCCAAAAATCTCGTCATTTTCAGGAGATGTAATCGAAAAAAGCAACGAAAACGGAGAATTTTAGTGAAATTTCAATATTTATCCTCTATTTAGTCCTTATTTTGTCAAATTTTAGCGATAAATGATCGAAAAAAGCAACTAAAACGGATAAATTTTGTGAAATTTCAATTTTTCTGCTCTATTTTGCCAAAAATCTCGTCATTTTCTGGAGATGTGATCGAATAAAGCAACTAAAACGGATAATTTCTGTCAAATTTCAATATTTTTCTACTATTTTGCGTCATTTTAAAGATATATGATGGAAAAAAGCAACGAAAACGGATAATTTTAGCGAAATTTCAATATTTTTCCTCTATTTTGTCCTTATTTTGTTTCATTTTAGCGATAAATGATCGAAAAAAGCAACTAAAACGGATAATTTTTGTGAAATTTCAATTTTTCTGCTCTATTTTGCCTAAAATCTCGTCATTTTCTGGAGATGTGATCAAAAAAAGCAACGAAAACGGATAATTTTAGCGGAATTGCAATATTTTTCCTCTATTTTGTCCTTATTTTGTCTCCTTTTAGCGATAAATGATCGAAAAAAGCAACTAAAACGGATAATTTTTGTGAAATTTCAATTTTTCTGCTCTATTTTGCCAAAAATCTCGTCATTTTCTGGAGATGTGATCGAATAAAGCAACTAAAACGGATAATTTCTGTCAAATTTTAATATTTTTCCACTATTTTGCGTCATTTTAGAGATATATGATGGAAAAAAGCAACGAAAACGGATAATTTTAGCGGAATTTCAATATTTTTCCTCTATTTTGTCCTTATTTTGTCTCATTTTAGCGATAAATGATCGAAAAAAGCAACTAAAACGGATAATTTTTGTGAAATTTCAATTTTACTGCTCTATTTTGCCTAAAATCTCGTCATTTTCTGGAGATGTGATCGAAAAAAGCAACGAAAACGGATAATTTTAGCGAAATTTCAATATTTTTCCTCTATTTTTCCTTATTTTGTCTCATTTTAGCGATAAATGATCGAAAAAAGCAACTAAAACGGATAATTATTGTGAAATTTCAATTTTTCTGCTCTATTTTGCCAAAAATCTCGTCATTTTCTGGAGATGTGATCGAAAAAAGCAACAATTTTAGCGAAATTTCAATATTTTTCCTATATTTTGTCCTTATATTGTCTCATTTTAGCGATAAATGATCGAAAAAAGCAACTAAAACGGATAATTTTAGCGGAATTTCAATATTTTTCCTCTATTTTGTCCTTATTTTGTCTCCTTTAAGCGATAAATGATCGAAAAAAGCAAATAAAACGGATAATTTTAGCGGAATTTCAATATGTTTCCTCTATTTTGTCATTATTTTGTCTCCTTTTAGCGATAAATGATCGAAAAAAGCAACTAAAACGGATAATTATTGTGAAATTTCAATTTTTTGCACTATTTTGCCAAAAATCTCGTCATTTTTTGGAGATGTGATCGAAAAAAGCAACGAAAACGGATAATTTTAGCGGAATTTCAATATTTTTCCTCTATTTTGTCTTTATTTTGTCTCCTTTTAGCGATAAATGATCGAAAAAAGCAACGAAATCGGATAATTTTAGCGAAATTTTAATATTTTTCCTCAATTTTGTCCTTATTTTGTCTCATTTTAGCGATAAATGATCGAAAAAAGCAACTAAAACGGATAATTATTGTGAAATTTCAAATTTTCTGCTCTATTTTGCCAAAGATCTCGTCATTTTCTGGAGATGTGATCGAAAAAAGCAACAATTTTAGCGAAATTTCAATATTTTTCCTATATTTTGTCCTTATTTTGTCTCATTTTAGCGATAAATGATCGAAAAAAGCAACTAAAACGGATAATTTTTGTGAAATTTAAATTTTTCTGCTCTATTTTGCCAAAAATCTCGTCATTTCCTGGAGATGTGATCGAGAAAAGCAACGAAAACGGATAATTTTAGCGAAATTTCAATATTTTTCCTCTATTTTGTCCTTATTTTGTCTCATTTTAGCGATAAATCATCGAAAAAAGCAACTTAAACGGATAATTTTTGTGAAATTTCAATTTTTCTGCTCTATTTTGCCAAAAATCTCGTCATTTTCTGGAGATGTGATCGAAAAAAGCAACAATTTTAGCGAAATTTCAATATTTTTCCTATATTTTGTCCTTATTTTGTCTCATTTTAGCGATAAATGATCGAAAAAAGCAACTAAAACGGATAATTTTTGTGAAATTTAAATTTTTCTGTTCTATTTTGCCAAAAATCTCGTCATTTTCTGGAGATGTGATCGAGAAAAGCAACGAAAACGGATAATTTTAGCGAAATCAATATTTTTCCTCTATTTTGTCCTTATTTTGTCTCATTTTAGCGATAAATCATCGAAAAAAGCAACTAAAACGGATAATTTTTGTGAAATTTCAATATTTCTGCTCTATTTTGCCAAAAATCTCGTCATTTTCTGGAGATGTGATCGAAAAAAGCAACGAAAACGGTTAATTTTAGCGGAATTTCAATATTTTTCCTCTATTTTGTACTTATTTTGTCTTCCTTAGCGATAAATGATCGAAAAAAGCAACTAAAACGGATAATTTTTGTGAAATTTCAATTTTTCTGCTCTATTTTACCAAAAATCTCGTCATTTTCTGGAGATGTGATCGAAAAAAGCAACGAAAACGGATAATTTTAGCGGAATTTCAATATTTTTCCTCTATTTTGTCCTTATTTTGTCTCCTTTTAGCGATAAATGATCGAAAAAAGCAACTAAAACGGATAATTTTTGTTAAATTTCAATTTTTCTGGTCTATTTTGCCAAAAATCTCGTCATTTTGTAGATATGTGATCGAATAAAGCAACTAAAACGGATAATTTCTGTCAATTTTCAATATTATTCTACTATTTTGCGTCATTTTAAAGATATATGATGGAAAAAAGCAACGAAAACGGATTATTTTAGCGAAATTTCAATATTTTTCCTCTATTTTGTTCCTATTTTATTTCATTTTAGCGATAAATGATCGAAAAAAGCAACTAAAACGGATAATTTTTGTGAATTTTCAATTTTTCTGCTCTATTTTGCCAAAAATGTCGTCATTTTCTGGAGATGTGATCGAAAAAAGCAACGAAAACGGATAATTTTAGCGAAATTTCAATATTTTTCATCTATTTCGTCCTTATTTTGTCTCATTTTAGCGATAAATGATTGAAAAAAGCAACGAAAACGGATAATTTTAGCGAAATTTCAATATTTTTCCTCAATTTTGTCCTTATTTTGTCTCATTTTAGCGATACATGATCGAAAAAAGCAACTAAAACGGATAATTTTTGTGAAATTTCTATTTTTCTGCTCTATTTTGCCAAAAATCTCGTCATTTTCTGGAGATGTGATCAAAAAAAGCAACGAAAACGGATAATTTTAGCGAAATTTCAATATTTTTCCTCTATTTTGTCCTTATTTTGTCTCATTTTAGCGATAAATGATCGAAAAAAGCAACTAAAACGGATAATTTTTGTGAAATTTCAATTTTTCTGCTCTATTTTGCCAAAAATCTCGTCATTTTCTGGAGATGTGATCGAGAAAAGCAACGAAAACGGATAATTTTAGCGAAATTTCATTATTTTTTTTCTATTTTGTCCTTATTTTGTCTCATTTTAGCGATAAATAATCGAAAAAAGCAACTAAAACGGATAATTTTTGTGAAATTTCAATTTTTCTGCTCTATTTTGCAAAAAATCTCGTCATTTTCTGGAGATGTGATCGAAAAAAGCAACGAAAACGGATAATTTTAGCGGAATTTCAATATTTTTCCTCTATTTTGTCCTAATTTTGTCTCCTTTTAGCGATAAATGATCGAAAAAAGCAACTAAAACGGATAATTTTTGTGAAATTTCAATTTTTCTGCTCTATTTTGCCAAAAATCTCGTCATTTTCTGGAGATGTGATCGAAAAAAGCAACGAAAACGGATAATTTTAGCGGAATTTCAATATTTTTCCTCTATTTTGTCCTTATTTTGTCTCCTTTTAGCGATAAATGATCGAAAAAAGCAATTAAAATGGATAATTTTTGTGAAATTTCAATTTTTCTGCTCTATTTTGCCTAAAATCTCGTCATTTTCTAGATATGTGATCGAATAAAGTAACTAAAACGGATAATTTCTGTCAAATTTCAATATTTTTCTACTATTTTGCGTCATTTTTAAGATATATGATGGAAAAAAGCAACGAAAACGGATAATTTTAGCGAAATTTCAATATTTTTCCTCTATTTTGTCCTTATTTTGTCTCATTTTAGCGATAAATGATCGAAAAAAGCAACTAAAACGGATAATTTTAGTGAAATTTAAATTTTTCTGCTCTATTTTGGCTAAAATCTCGTCATTTTCTGGAGATGTGATCGAAAAAAGCAACGAAAACGGATAATTTTAGCGGAATTTCAATATTTTTCATCTATTTTGTCCTTATTTTGTCTCATTTTAGCGATAAATGATCGAAAAAAGCAACGAAAACGGATAATTTTTGTAAAATTTCAATTTTTCTGCTCTATTTTGCCAAAAATCTCGTCATTTTCTGCAGATGTGATCAAAAAAAGCAACGAAAACGGACAATTTTAGCGGAATTTCAATATTTTTCCTCTATTTTGTCTTTATTTTGTCTCCTTTTAGCGATAAATGATCGAAAAAAGCAACTAAAACGGAAAATTATAGCGGAATTTCAATATTTTTCTTCTATTTTGTCCTCATTTTGTCTCCTTTAAGCGATAAATGATCGAAAAAAGCAAATAAAACGGATAATTTTAGCGGAATTTCAATGTTTTTCCTCTATTTTGTCCTTATTTTGTCTCCTTTTAGCGATAAATGATAGAAAAAAGCAACTAAAACGGATAATTTTTGTGAAATTTCAATTTTTCTGCTCTATTTTGCCAAAAATCTCGTCATTTTCTGGAGATGTGATCGAAAAAAGCAACGAAAACGGATAATTTTAGAGGAATGTCAATATTTTTCCTCTATTTTGTCCTTATTTTGTCTCATTTTAGCGATAAATGATCGAAAAAAGCAACTAAAACGGATAATTTTTGTGAAATTTCAATTTTTCTGCTCTATTTTGCCAAAAATCTCGTCATTTTCTGGAGATTTGATCGAAAAAAGCAACAAAAATGGATAATTTCTGTCAAATTTCAATATTTTTCTACTATTTAGCGTCATTTTAGAGATATATGATCGAAAAAAGCAACGAAAACAGATAATTTTTGTGAAATTTCAATTTTTCTGCTCTATTTTGCCAAAAATCTCGTCATTTTCTGGAGATGTGATCGAAAAAAGCAACAAAAACGGATAATTTTAGCGAAATTTCAATATTTTTCCTCTATTTTGTCATTATTTTGTCTCATTTTAGCGATAAATGATCGAAAAAAGCAACTAAAACGGATAATTTTTGTTAAATTTCAATTTTTCTGGTCTATTTTGCCAAAAATCTCGTCATTTTGTAGATATGTGATCGAATAAAGCAACTAAAACGGATAATTTCTGTCAATTTTCAATATTATTCTACTATTTTGCGTCATTTTAAAGATATATGATGGAAAAAAGCAACGAAAACGGATTATTTTAGCGAAATTTCAATATTTTTCCTCTATTTTGTTCCTATTTTGTTTCATTTTAGCGATAAATGATCGAAAAAAGCAACTAAAACGGATAATTTTTGTGAATTTTCAATTTTTCTGCTCTATTTTGCCAAAAATGTCGTCATTTTCTGGAGATGTGATCGAAAAAAGCAACGAAAACGGATAATTTTAGCGAAATTTCAATATTTTTCATCTATTTCGTCCTTATTTTGTCTCATTTTAGCGATAAATGATTGAAAAAAGCAACGAAAACGGATAATTTTAGCGAAATTTCAATATTTTTCCTCAATTTTGTCCTTATTTTGTCTCATTTTAGCGATACATGATCGAAAAAAGCAACTAAAACGGATAATTTTTGTGAAATTTCTATTTTTCTGCTCTATTTTGCCAAAAATCTCGTCATTTTCTTGAGATGTGATCGAAAAAAGCAACGAAAACGGATAATTTTAGCGAAATTTCAATATTTTTCCTCTATTTTGTCCTTATTTTGTCTCATTTTAGCGATAAATGATCGAAAAAAGCAACTAAAACGGATAATTTTTGTGAAATTTCAATTTTTCTGCTCTATTTTGCCAAAAATCTCGTCATTTTCTGGAGATGTGATCGAGAAAAGCAACGAAAACGGATAATTTTAGCGAAATTTCATTATTTTTCTTCTATTTTGTCCTTATTTTGTCTCATTTTAGCGATAAATAATCAAAAAAAGCATTTAAAACGGATAATTTTTGTGAAATTTCAATTTTTCTGCTCTATTTTGCAAAAAATCTCGTCATTTTCTGGAGATGTGATCGAAAAAAGCAACGAAAACGGATAATTTTAGCGGAATTTCAATATTTTTCCTCTATTTTGTCCTTATTTTGTCTCCTTTTAGCGATAAATGATCGAAAAAAGCAACTAAAACGGATAATTTTTGTGAAATTTCAATTTTTCTGCTCTATTTTGCCAAAAATCTCGTCATTTTCTGGAGATGTGATCGAAAAAAGCAACGAAAACGGATAATTTTAGCGGAATTTCAATATTTTTCCTCTATTTTGTCCTTATTTTGTCTCCTTTTAGCGATAAATGATCGAAAAAAGCAATTAAAATGGATAATTTTTTGTGAAATTTCAATTTTTCTGCTCTATTTTGCCAAAAATCTCGTCATTTTCTAGATATGTGATCGAATAAAGTAACTAAAACGGATAATTTCTGTCAAATTTCAATATTTTTCTACTATTTTGCGTCATTTTTAAGATACATGATGGAAAAAAGCAACGAAAACGGATAATTTTAGCGAAATTTCAATATTTTTCCTCTATTTTGTCCTTATTTTGTCTCATTTTAGCGATGAATGATCGAAAAAAGCAACTAAAACGGATAATTTTAGTGAAATTTAAATTTTTCTGCTCTATTTTGCCTAAAATCTCGTCATTTTCTGGAGATGTGATCGAAAAAAGCAACGAAAACGGATAATTTTAGCGGAATTTCAATATTTTTCATCTATTTTGTCCTTATTTTGTCTCATTTTAGCGATAAATGATTGAAAAAAGCAACGAAAACGGATAATTTTTGTAAAATTTCAATTTTTCTGCTCTATTTTGCCAAAAATCTCGTCATTTTCTGCAGATGTGATCAAAAAAAGCAACGAAAACGGACAATTTTAGCGGAATTTCAATATTTTTCCTCTATTTTGTCTTTATTTTGTCTCCTTTTAGCGATAAATGATCGAAAAAAGCAACTAAAACGGAAAATTATAGCGGAATTTCAATATTTTTCTTCTATTTTGTCCTTATTTTGTCTCCTTTAAGCGATAAATGATCGAAAAAAGCAAATAAAACGGATAATTTTAGCGGAATTTCAATATTTTTCCTCTATTTTGTCTTTATTTTGTCTCCTTTTAGCGATAAATGATCGAAAAAAGCAACGAAAACGGATTATTTTAGCGGAATTTCAATGTTTTTCCTCTATTTTGTCCTTATTTTGTCTCCTTTTAGCGATAAATGATAGAAAAAAGCAACTAAAACGGATAATTTTTGTGAAATTTCAATTTTTCTGCTCTATTTTGCCAAAAATCTCGTCATTTTCTGGAGATGTGATCGAAAAAAGCAACGAAAACGGATAATTTTAGAGGAATTTCAATATTTTTCCTCTATTTTGTCTTTATTTTGTCTCCTTTTAGCGATAAATGATCGAAAAAAGCAACGAAAACGGATAATTTTAGCGAAATTTCAATATTTTTCCTCTATTTTGTCCTTATTTTGTCTGATTTTAGCGATAAATAATCGAAAAAAGCAACTAAAACGGATAAATTTTGTGAAATTTCAATTTTTCTGCTCTATTTTGCCAAAAATCTCGTCATTTTCGGGAGATGTGATCGAAAAAAGCAACGAAAACGGATAATTTTAGCAAAATTTCAATATTTTTCCTCTATTTTGTCCTTATTTTGTCTCATTTTAGCGATAAATGATCGAAAAAAGCAACTAAAACGGATAATTTTTGTGAAATTTCAATTTTTCTGCTCTATTTTGCCAAAAATCTCGTCATTTTCTGGAGATGTGATCGAAAAAAGCAACGAAAACGGATAATTTTAGCGAAATTTCAATATTTTTCCTCTATTTTGTCATTATTTTGTCTCATTTTAGCGATAAATGATCGAAAAAAGCAACTAAAACGGATAATTTTTGTGAAATTTCAATTTTTCTGCTCTATTTTGCCAAAAATCTCGTCATTTTCTGGAGATTTGATCGAAAAAAGCAACAAAAATGGATAATTTCTGTCAAATTTCAATATTTTTCTACTATTTAGCGTCATTTTAGAGATATATGATCGAAAAAAGCAACGAAAACAGATAATTTTTGTGAAATTTCAATTTTTCTGCTCTATTTTGCCAAAAATCTCGTCATTTTCTGGAGATGTGATCGAAAAAAGCAACAAAAACGGATAATTTTAGCGAAATTTCAATATTTTTCCTCTATTTTGTCATTATTTTGTCTCATTTTAGCGATAAATGATCGAAAAAAGCATCTAAAACGGATAATTTTTGTGAAATTTCAATTATTCTGCTCTATTTTGTCAAAAATCTCGTCATTTTCTGGAGATGTGATCGAAAAAAGGAACGAAAACGGATAATTTTAGTGGAATTTCAATATTTTTCCTCTATTTTGTCTTTATTTTGTCTCCTTTTAGCGATAAATGATCGAAAAAAGCAACGAAACGGATAATTTTAGCGAAATTTCAATATTTTTCCTCTATTTTGTCCTTATTTTGTCTCATTTTAGCGATAAATGATCGAAAAAAGCAACTAAAACAGATAGTATTTGTGAAATTTCCATTTTTCTGCTCTTTTTGCCAAAAATCTCGTCATTTTCTGGAGATGTGATCGAAAAAAGCAACGAAAACGGATAATTTTAGCGGAATTTCAATATTTTTCCTCTATTTTGTCCTTATTTTGTCTCATTTTAGCGATAAATGATCGAAAAAAGCAACTAAATTGGATAATTTTTGTGAAATTTCAATTTTTCTGCTCTATTTTGCCAAAAATCTCGTCATTTTCTGGAGATGTGATCGAAAAAAGGAACGAAAACGGATAATTTTAGCGAAATTTCAATATTTTTTCTCTATTTTGTCCTTATTTTGTCTCATTTTAGCGATAAATGATCGAAAAAAGCAACTAAAACGGATAATTTTAGTGAAATTTCAATTTTTCTGCTCTATTTTGCCAAAAATCTCGTCATTTTCTGGAGATGTGATCGAAAAAATGAACGAAAACGGATAATTTTAGCGAAATTTCAATATTTTTCCTCTATTTTGTCTTTATTTTGTCTCATTTTAGCGATAAATGATCGAAAAAAGCAACTAAAACGGATAATTTTTGTGAAATTTCAATTTTTCTGCTCTATTTTGCCAAAAATCTCGTCATTTTCTGGAGATGTGATCGAAAAAAGCAACGAAAACGGATAATTTTAGCGAAATTTCAATATTTTTTCTCTATTTTGTCCTTATTTTGTCTCATTTTAGCGATAAATGATCGAAAAAAGCATCTAAAACGGATAATTTTTGTGAAATTTCAATTATTCTGCTCTATTTTGTCAAAAATCTCGTCATTTTCTGGAGATGTGATAGAAAAAAGGAACGAAAACGGATAATTTTAGCGGAATTTCAATATTTTTCCTCTATTTTGTCTTTATTTTGTCTCCTTTTAGCGATAAATGATCGAAAAAAGCAACGAAACGGATAATTTTAGCGAAATTTCAATATTTTTCCTCTATTTTGTCCTTATTTTGTCTCATTTTAGCGATAAATGATCGAAAAAAGCAACTAAAACAGATAATATTTGTGAAATTTCAATTTTTCTGCTCTTTTTGCCAAAAATCTCGTCATTTTCTGGAGATGTGATCGAAAAAAGCAACGAAAACGGATAATTTAAGCGGAATTTCAATATTTTTCCTCTATTTTGTCCTTATTTTGTCTCATTTTAGCGATAAATGATCGAAAAAAGCAACTAAATTGGATAATTTTTGTGAAATTTCAATTTTTCTGCTCTATTTTGCCAAAAATCTCGCCATTTTCTGGAGATGTAATCGAAAAAAGGAACGAAAACGGATAATTTTAGCGAAGTTTCAATATTTTTTCTCTATTTTGTCCTTATTTTGTCTCATTTTAGCGATAAATGATCGAATAAAGCAACTAAAATGGATAATTTTTGTGAAATTTCAATTTTTCTGCTCTATTTTGCCAAAAATCTCGTCATTTTCTGGAGATGTGATCGAAAAAAGGAACGAAAACGGAAAATTTTAGCGAAATTTCAATATTTTTCCTCTATTTTGTCATTATTTTGTCTCATTTTAGCGATAAATGATCGAAAAAAGCAACTAAAACGGATAATTTTTTTGAAATTTCAATTTTTCTGCTCTATTTTGCCAAAAATCTCGTCATTTTCTGGAGATGTGATCGAAAAAAGCAACGAAAACGGATAATTTTAGCGAAATTTCAATATTTTTCCTCTATTTTGTCCTTATTTTGTCTCATTTTAGCGATAAATGATCGAAAAAAGCAACTAAAACGGATAATTTTTGTGAAATTTCAATTATTGTGCTCTATTTTGCTTAAAATCTCGTCATTTTCTGGAGATGTGATCGAAAAAAGCAACGAAAACGGAAAATTTTAGCGAAATTTCAATAGTTTTCCTCCATTTTGTCCTTATTTTGTCTCATTTTAGCGATAAATGATCGGAAAAAGCAACTAAAACGGATAATTTTTGTGAAATTTCAATTTTTCTGCTCTATTTTGCCAAAAATCTCGTCATTTTCTGGAGATGTGACCGAAAAAAGCAACGAAAACGTATAATTTCCGTCAAATTTCAATATTTTTCTACTATTTTGCGCAATTTAGAGATATATGATGAAAAAAAGGAACGAAAACGGATAATTTTAGCGAAATTTCAATATTTTTCCTCTATTTTGTCTTTATTTTGTCTCCTTTTAGCGATTAATGATCGAAAAAAGCAACGAAAAAGGATAATTTCTGTCAAATTTCAATATTTTTCTACTATTTTGCGTCATTTTAGAGATATATGATGGAAAAAAGCAACGAAAACGGATAATTTTAGCGAAATTTCAATATTTTTCCTCTATTTTGTCCTTATTTTGTCTTATTTTAGCGATAAATGATCGAAAAAAGCAACTAAAACGGATAATTTTTGTGAAATTTCAATTTTTCTGCTCTATTTTACCAAAAATCTCGTCATTTTCTGGAGGTGTGATCGAAAAAAGCAAAGAAAACGGATAATTTTAGCGGAATTTCAATATTTTTCCTCTATTTTGTACTTATTTTGTCTCCTTTAGGCGATAAATGATCGAAAAAAGCAACTAAAACGGATAATTTTTGTGAAATTTCAATTTTTCTGCTCTTTTTGCCAAAAATCTCGTCATTTTCTGGAGATGTGATCGAAAAAAGCAACGAAAACGGATAATTTTAGCGGAATTTCAATATTTTTTCTCTATTTTGTCCTTATTTTGTCTCATTTTAGCGATAAATGATCGAAAAAAGCATCTAAAACGGATAATTTTTGTGAAATTTCAATTATTATGCTCTATTTTGTCAAAAATCTCGTCATTTTCTGGAGATGTGATCGAAAAAAGCAACGAAAACGGATAATTTTAGCGAAATTTCAATATTTTTTCTCTATTTTGTCCTTATTTTGTCTCATTTTAGCGATAAATGATCGAAAAAAGCATCTAAAACGGATAATTTTTGTGAAATTTCAATTATTCTGCTCTATTTTGTCAAAAATCTCGTCATTTTCTGGAGATGTGATAGAAAAAAGGAACGAAAACGGATAATTTTAGCGGAATTTCAATATTTTTCCTCTATTTTGTCTTTATTTTGTCTCCTTTTAGCGATAAATGATCGAAAAAAGCAACGAAACGGATAATTTTAGCGAAATTTCAATATTTTTCCTCTATTTTGTCCTTATTTTGTCTCATTTTAGCGATAAATGATCGAAAAAAGCAACTAAAACAGATAATATTTGTGAAATTTCAATTTTTCTGCTCTTTTTGCCAAAAATCTCGTCATTTTCTGGAGATGTGATCGAAAAAAGCAACGAAAACGGATAATTTAAGCGGAATTTCAATATTTTTCCTCTATTTTGTCCTTATTTTGTCTCATTTTAGCGATAAATGATCGAAAAAAGCAACTAAATTGGATAATTTTTGTGAAATTTCAATTTTTCTGCTCTATTTTGCCAAAAATCTCGCCATTTTCTGGAGATGTGATCGAAAAAAGGAACGAAAACGGATAATTTTAGCGAAGTTTCAATATTTTTTCTCTATTTTGTCCTTATTTTGTCTCATTTTAGCGATAAATGATCGAATAAAGCAACTAAAATGGATAATTTTTGTGAAATTTCAATTTTTCTGCTCTATTTTGCCAAAAATCTCGTCATTTTCTGGAGATGTGATCGAAAAAAGGAACGAAAACGGAAAATTTTAGCGAAATTTCAATATTTTTCCTCTATTTTGTCATTATTTTGTCTCATTTTAGCGATAAATGATCGAAAAAAGCAACTAAAACGGATAATTTTTTTGAAATTTCAATTTTTCTGCTCTATTTTGCCAAAAATCTCGTCATTTTCTGGAGATGTGATCGAAAAAAGCAACGAAAACGGATAATTTTAGCGAAATTTCAATATTTTTCCTCTATTTTGTCCTTATTTTGTCTCATTTTAGCGATAAATGATCGAAAAAAGCAACTAAAACGGATAATTTTTGTGAAATTTCAATTATTGTGCTCTATTTTGCTTAAAATCTCGTCATTTTCTGGAGATGTGATCGAAAAAAGCAACGAAAACGGAAAATTTTAGCGAAATTTCAATAGTTTTCCTCCATTTTGTCCTTATTTTGTCTCATTTTAGCGATAAATGATCGGAAAAAGCAACTAAAACGGATAATTTTTGTGAAATTTCAATTTTTCTGCTCTATTTTGCCAAAAATCTCGTCATTTTCTGGAGATGTGACCGAAAAAAGCAACGAAAACGTATAATTTCCGTCAAATTTCAATATTTTTCTACTATTTTGCGCAATTTAGAGATATATGATGAAAAAAAGGAACGAAAACGGATAATTTTAGCGAAATTTCAATATTTTTCCTCTATTTTGTCTTTATTTTGTCTCCTTTTAGCGATTAATGATCGAAAAAAGCAACGAAAAAGGATAATTTCTGTCAAATTTCAATATTTTTCTACTATTTTGCGTCATTTTAGAGATATATGATGGAAAAAAGCAACGAAAACGGATAATTTTAGCGAAATTTCAATATTTTTCCTCTATTTTGTCCTTATTTTGTCTTATTTTAGCGATAAATGATCGAAAAAAGCAACTAAAACGGATAATTTTTGTGAAATTTCAATTTTTCTGCTCTATTTTACCAAAAATCTCGTCATTTTCTGGAGGTGTGATCGAAAAAAGCAAAGAAAACGGATAATTTTAGCGGAATTTCAATATTTTTCCTCTATTTTGTACTTATTTTGTCTCCTTTAGGCGATAAATGATCGAAAAAAGCAACTAAAACGGATAATTTTTGTGAAATTTCAATTTTTCTGCTCTTTTTGCCAAAAATCTCGTCATTTTCTGGAGATGTGATCGAAAAAAGCAACGAAAACGGATAATTTTAGCGGAATTTCAATATTTTTTCTCTATTTTGTCCTTATTTTGTCTCATTTTAGCGATAAATGATCGAAAAAAGCATCTAAAACGGATAATTTTTGTGAAATTTCAATTATTATGCTCTATTTTGTCAAAAATCTCGTCATTTTCTGGAGATGTGATCGAAAAAAGCAACGAAAACGGATAATTTTAGCGGAATTTCAATATTTTTCCTCTATTTTGTCCTTATTTTGTCTCATTTTAGCGATAAATGATCGAAAAAAGCAACTAAATTGGATAATTTTTGTGAAATTTCAATTTTTCTGCTCTATTTTGCAAAAAATCTCGTCATTTTCTGGAGATCTGATCGAAAAAAGGAACGAAAACGGATAATTTTAGCGAAATTTCAATATTTTATCTCTATTTTGTCCTTATTTTGTCTCATTTTAGCGATAAATGATCGAAAAAAGCAACTAAAACGGATAATTTTTGTGAAATTTCAATTTTTCTGCTCTATTTTGCCAAAAATCTCGTCATTTTCTGGAGATGTGATCGAAAAAAGCAACGAAAACGGATAATTTTAGCGAAATTTCAATATTTTTTCTCTATTTTGTCCTTATTTTGTCTCATTTTAGCGATAAATGATCGAAAAAAGCATCTAAAACGGATAATTTTTGTGAAATTTCAATTATTCTGCTCTATTTTGTCAAAAATCTCGTCATTTTCTGGAGATGTGATAGAAAAAAGGAACGAAAACGGATAATTTTAGCGGAATTTCAATATTTTTCCTCTATTTTGTCTTTATTTTGTCTCCTTTTAGCGATAAATGATCGAAAAAAGCAACGAAACGGATAATTTTAGCGAAATTTCAATATTTTTCCTCTATTTTGTCCTTATTTTGTCTCATTTTAGCGATAAATGATCGAAAAAAGCAACTAAAACAGATAATATTTGTGAAATTTCAATTTTTCTGCTCTTTTTGCCAAAAATCTCGTCATTTTCTGGAGATGTGATCGAAAAAAGCAACGAAAACGGATAATTTAAGCGGAATTTCAATATTTTTCCTCTATTTTGTCCTTATTTTGTCTCATTTTAGCGATAAATGATCGAAAAAAGCAACTAAATTGGATAATTTTTGTGAAATTTCAATTTTTCTGCTCTATTTTGCCAAAAATCTCGCCATTTTCTGGAGATGTGATCGAAAAAAGGAACGAAAACGGATAATTTTAGCGAAGTTTCAATATTTTTTCTCTATTTTGTCCTTATTTTGTCTCATTTTAGCGATAAATGATCGAATAAAGCAACTAAAATGGATAATTTTTGTGAAATTTCAATTTTTCTGCTCTATTTTGCCAAAAATCTCGTCATTTTCTGGAGATGTGATCGAAAAAAGGAACGAAAACGGAAAATTTTAGCGAAATTTCAATATTTTTCCTCTATTTTGTCATTATTTTGTCTCATTTTAGCGATAAATGATCGAAAAAAGCAACTAAAACGGATAATTTTTTTGAAATTTCAATTTTTCTGCTCTATTTTGCCAAAAATCTCGTCATTTTCTGGAGATGTGATCGAAAAAAGCAACGAAAACGGATAATTTTAGCGAAATTTCAATATTTTTCCTCTATTTTGTCCTTATTTTGTCTCATTTTAGCGATAAATGATCGAAAAAAGCAACTAAAACGGATAATTTTTGTGAAATTTCAATTATTGTGCTCTATTTTGCTTAAAATCTCGTCATTTTCTGGAGATGTGATCGAAAAAAGCAACGAAAACGGAAAATTTTAGCGAAATTTCAATAGTTTTCCTCCATTTTGTCCTTATTTTGTCTCATTTTAGCGATAAATGATCGGAAAAAGCAACTAAAACGGATAATTTTTGTGAAATTTCAATTTTTCTGCTCTATTTTGCCAAAAATCTCGTCATTTTCTGGAGATGTGACCGAAAAAAGCAACGAAAACGTATAATTTCCGTCAAATTTCAATATTTTTCTACTATTTTGCGCAATTTAGAGATATATGATGAAAAAAAGGAACGAAAACGGATAATTTTAGCGAAATTTCAATATTTTTCCTCTATTTTGTCTTTATTTTGTCTCCTTTTAGCGATTAATGATCGAAAAAAGCAACGAAAAAGGATAATTTCTGTCAAATTTCAATATTTTTCTACTATTTTGCGTCATTTTAGAGATATATGATGGAAAAAAGCAACGAAAACGGATAATTTTAGCGAAATTTCAATATTTTTCCTCTATTTTGTCCTTATTTTGTCTTATTTAAGCGATAAATGATCGAAAAAAGCAACTAAAACGGATAATTTTTGTGAAATTTCAATTTTTCTGCTCTATTTTACCAAAAATCTCGTCATTTTCTGGAGGTGTGATCGAAAAAAGCAAAGAAAACGGATAATTTTAGCGGAATTTCAATATTTTTCCTCTATTTTGTACTTATTTTGTCTCCTTTAGGCGATAAATGATCGAAAAAAGCAACTAAAACGGATAATTTTTGTGAAATTTCAATTTTTCTGCTCTTTTTGCCAAAAATCTCGTCATTTTCTGGAGATGTGATCGAAAAAAGCAACGAAAACGGATAATTTTAGCGGAATTTCAATATTTTTTCTCTATTTTGTCCTTATTTTGTCTCATTTTAGCGATAAATGATCGAAAAAAGCATCTAAAACGGATAATTTTTGTGAAATTTCAATTATTATGCTCTATTTTGTCAAAAATCTCGTCATTTTCTGGAGATGTGATCGAAAAAAGCAACGAAAACGGATAATTTTAGCGGAATTTCAATATTTTTCCTCTATTTTGTCCTTATTTTGTCTCATTTTAGCGATAAATGATCGAAAAAAGCAACTAAATTGGATAATTTTTGTGAAATTTCAATTTTTCTGCTCTATTTTGCAAAAAATCTCGTCATTTTCTGGAGATCTGATCGAAAAAAGGAACGAAAACGGATAATTTTAGCGAAATTTCAATATTTTATCTCTATTTTGTCCTTATTTTGTCTCATTTTAGCGATAAATGATCGAAAAAAGCAACTAAAACGGATAATTTTTGTGAAATTTCAATTTATCTGCTCTATTTTGCCAAAAATCTCGTCATTTTCTGGAGATGTGATCGAAAAAAGCAGCGAAAACGCATAATTTTAGCGAAATTTCAATATTTTTTCTCTATTTTGTCCTTATTTTGTCTCATTTTAGCGATAAATGATCGAAAGAAGCATCTAAAACGGATAATTTTTGTGAAATTTCAATTATTCTGCTCTATTTTGTCAAAAATCTCGTCATTTTCTGGAGATGTGATCGAAAAAAGGAACGAAAACGGATAATTTTAGCGGAATTTCAATATTTTTCCTCTATTTTGTCTTTATTTTGTCTCCTTTTAGCGATAAATGATCGAAAAAAGCAACGAAACGGATAATTTTAGCAAAATTTCAATATTTTTCCTCTATTTTGTCCTTATTTTGTCTCATTTTAGCGATAAATGATCGAAAAAAGCAACTAAAACAGATAATATTTGTGAAATTTCAATTTTTCTGCTCTTTTTGCCAAAAATCTCGTCATTTTCTGGAGATGTGATCGAAAAAAGCAACGATAACGGATAATTTTAGCGGAATTTCAATATTTTTCCTCTATTTTGTCCTTATTTTGTCTCATTTTAGCGATAAATGATCGAAAAAAGCAACTAAATTGGATAATTTTTGTGAAATTTCAATTTTTCTGCTCTATTTTGCCAAAAATCTCGTCATTTTCTGGAGATGTGATCGAAAAAAGGAACGAAAACGGATAATTTTAGCGAAATTTCAATATTTTTCCTCTATTTTGTCCTTATTTTGTCTCATTTTAGCGATAAATGATCGAAAAAAGCAACTAAAACGGATAATTTGTGTGAAATTTCAATTTTTCTGCTCTATTTTGCCAAAAATCTCGTCATTTTCTGGAGATGTGATCGAAAAAAGCAACGAAAACGGATAATTTTAGCGAAATTTCAATATTTTTCCTCTATTTTGTCCTTATTTTGTCTTATTTTAGCGATAAATGATCGAAAAAAGCAACTAAAACGGATAATTTTTGTGAAATTTCAATTTTTCTGATCTATTTTGCCAAAAATCTCGTCATTTTCTGGAGATGTGATCGAAAAAAGCAACGAAAACGGATAATTTTAGCGAAATTTCAATATTTTTCCTCTATTTTGTCCTTATTTTGTCTTATTTTAGCGATAAATAATCGAAAAAAGCAACTAAAACGGATAATTTTTTTGAATTTTCAATTTTTCTGCTCTATTATGCCAAAAATCTCGT
This sequence comes from Sympetrum striolatum, assembly GCA_947579665.1. Taxonomy (NCBI): domain Eukaryota; kingdom Metazoa; phylum Arthropoda; class Insecta; order Odonata; family Libellulidae; genus Sympetrum; species Sympetrum striolatum. The sequence goes on along the minus strand of OX388345.1, from coordinate 105,112,625 downwards.
CATTTTCTGGAGATGTGATCGAAAAAAGCAAAGAAAACGGATAATTTTAGCGGAATTTCAATATTTTTCCTCTATTTTGTCCTTATTTTGTCTCCTTTTAGCGATAAATGATCGAAAAAAGCAATTAAAACGGATAATTTTTGTGAAATTTCAAGTATTCTGCTCTATTTTGCCAAAAATCTCGTCATTTTCAGGAGATGCGATCGAAAAAAGCAACGAAAACGGATAATTTTAGCGGAATTTCAATAATTTTCCTCTATTTTGTCCTTATTTTGTCTCCTTTTAGCGATAAATGATCGAAAAAAGCAACTAAAACGGATAATTTTTGTGAAATTTCAATTTTTCTGCTCTATTTTGCCAAAAATCTCGTCATTTTCTAGAGATGTGATCGAAAAAAGCAAAGAAAACGGATAATTTTAGCGGAATTTCAATATTTTTCCTCTATTTTGTCCTTATTTTGTCTCCTTTTAGCGATAAATGATCGAAAAAAGCAATTAAAACGGATAATTTTTGTGAAATTTCAAGTATTCTGCTCTATTTTGCCAAAAATCTCGTCATTTTCTGGAGATGTGATCGAAAAAAGCAAAGAAAACGGATAATTTTAGCGGAATTTCAATATTTTTCCTCTATTTTGTCCTTATTTTGTCTCCTTTTAGCGATAAATGATCGAAAAAAGCAATTAAAACGGATAATTTTTGTGAAATTTCAAGTATTCTGCTCTATTTTGCCAAAAATCTCGTCATTTTCAGGAGATGCGATCGAAAAAAGCAACGAAAACGGATAATTTTAGCGGAATTTCAATAATTTTCCTCTATTTTGTCCTTATTTTGTCTCCTTTTAGCGATAAATGATCGAAAAAAGCAACTAAAACGGATAATTTTTGTGAAATTTCAATTTTTCTGCTCTATTTTGCCAAAAATCTCGTCATTTTCTAGAGATGTGATCGAAAAAAGCAAAGAAAACGGATAATTTTAGCGGAATTTCAATATTTTTCCTCTATTTTGTCCTTATTTTGTCTCCTTTTAGCGATAAATGATCGAAAAAAGCAATTAAAACGGATAATTTTTGTGAAATTTCAAGTATTCTGCTCTATTTTGCCAAAAATCTCGTCATTTTCTGGAGATGTGATCGAAAAAAGCAACGAAAACGGATAATTTTAGCGGAATTTCAATATTTTTCCTCTATTTTGTCCTTATTTTGTCTCATTTTAGCGATAAATGATCGAAAAAAGCAACTAAATTGGATAATTTTTGTGAAATTTCAATTTTTCTGCTCTATTTTGCAAAAAATCTCGTCATTTTCTGGAGATCTGATCGAAAAAAGGAACGAAAACGGATAATTTTAGCGAAATTTCAATATTTTATCTCTATTTTGTCCTTATTTTGTCTCATTTTAGCGATAAATGATCGAAAAAAGCAACTAAAACGGATAATTTTTGTGAAATTTCAATTTTTCTGCTCTATTTTGCCAAAAATCTCGTCATTTTCTGGAGATGTGATCGAAAAAAGCAGCGGAAACGCATAATTTTAGCGAAATTTCAATATTTTTTCTCTATTTTGTCCTTATTTTGTCTCATTTTAGCGATAAATGATCGAAAGAAGCATCTAAAACGGATAATTTTTGTGAAATTTCAATTATTCTGCTCTATTTTGTCAAAAATCTCGTCATTTTCTGGAGATGTGATCGAAAAAAGCAGCGAAAACGCATAATTTTAGCGAAATTTCAATATTTTTTCTCTATTTTGTCCTTATTTTGTCTCATTTTAGCGATAAATGATCGAAAGAAGCATCTAAAACGGATAATTTTTGTGAAATTTCAATTATTCTGCTCTATTTTGTCAAAAATCTCGTCATTCTCTGGAGATGTGATCGAAAAAAGGAACGAAAACGGATAATTTTAGCGGAATTTCAATATTTTTCCTCTATTTTGTCTTTATTTTGTCTCCTTTTAGCGATAAATGATCGAAAAAAGCAACGAAACGGATAATTTTAGCAAAATTTCAATATTTTTCCTCTATTTTGTCCTTATTTTGTCTCATTTTAGCGATAAATGATCGAAAAAAGCAACTAAAACAGATAATATTTGTGAAATTTCAATTTTTCTGCTCTTTTTGCCAAAAATCTCGTCATTTTCTGGAGATGTGATCGAAAAAAGCAACGATAACGGATAATTTTAGCGGAATTTCAATATTTTTCCTCTATTTTGTCCTTATTTTGTCTCATTTTAGCGATAAATGATCGAAAAAAGCAACTAAATTGGATAATTTTTGTGAAATTTCAATTTTTCTGCTCTATTTTGCCAAAAATCTCGTCATTTTCTGGAGATGTGATCGAAAAAAGGAACGAAAACGGATAATTTTAGCGAAATTTCAATATTTTTTCTCTATTTTGTCCTTATTTTGTCTCATTTTAGCGATAAATGATCGAAAAAAGCAACTAAAATGGATAATTTTTGTGAAATTTCAATTTTTCTGCTCTATTTTGCCAAAAATCTCGTCATTTTCTGGAGATGTGATCGAAAAAAGGAACGAAAACGGATAATTTTAGCGAAATTTCAATATTTTTCCTCTATTTTGTCATTATTTTGTCTCATTTTAGCGATAAATGATCGAAAAAAGCAACTAAAACGGATAATTTTTTTGAAATTTCTATTTTTCTGCTCTATTTTGCCAAAAATCTCGTCATTTTCTGGAGATGTGATTGAAAAAAGCAACGAAAACGGATAATTTTAGCGAAATTTCAATATTTTTCCTCTATTTTGTCCTTTTTTTGTCTCCTTTTACCGATAAATGATCGAAAAAAGAAACGAAAAAGGATAATTTCTGTCAAATTTCAATATTTTTCTACTATTTTGCGTCATTTTAGAGATATATGATGGAAAAAACAACGAAAACGGATAATTTTAGCGAAATTTCAATATTTTTACTCTATTTTGTCCTTATTTTGTCTCATTTTAGCGATAAATGATCGAAAAAAGCAACTAAAACGGATAATTTGTGTGAAATTTCAATTTTTCTGCTCTATTTTGCCAAAAATCTCGTCATTTTCGGGAGATGTGATCGAAAAAAGCAACGAAAACGGATAATTTTAGCGAAATTTCAATATTTTTCCTCTATTTTGTCCTTATTTTGTCTTATTTTAGCGATAAATGATCGAAAAAAGCAACTAAAACGGATAATTTTTGTGAAATTTCAATTTTTCTGCTCTATTTTACCAAAAATCTCGTCATTTTCTGGAGGTGTGATCGAAAAAAGCAAAGAAAACGGATAATTTTAGCGGAATTTCAATATTTTTCCTCTATTTTGTCCTTATTTTGTCTCCTTTAGGCGATAAATGATCGAAAAAAGCAACTAAAACGGATAATTTTTGTGAAATTTCAATTTTTCTGATCTATTTTGCCAAAAATCTCGTCATTTTCTGGAGATGTGATCGAAAAAAGCAACGAAAACGGATAATTTTAGCGGAATTTCAATAATTTTCCTCTATTTTGTCTTTATTTTGTCTCCTTTTAGCGATAAATGATCGAAAAAAGCAACTAAAACGGATAATTTTTGTGAAATTTCAATTTTTCTGCTCTATTTTGCCAAAAATCTCGTCATTTTCTGGAGATGTGATCGAATAAAGCAACTAAAACGGATAATTTCTGTCAAATTTCAATATTTTTCTACTATTTTGCGTCATTTTAAGGATATATGATGGAAAAAAGCAACGAAAACGGATAATTTTAGCGAAATTTCAATATTTTTCCTCTATTTTGTCCTTATTTTGTCTCATTTTAGCGATAAATGATCGAAAAAAGCAACTAAAACGGATAATTTTTGTGAAATTTCAATTTTTCTGCTCTATTTTGCCTAAAATCTCGTCATTTTCTGGAGATGTGATCGAAAAAAGCAACGAAAACGGATAATTTTAGCGGAATTTCAATATTTTTCCTCTATTTTGTCCTTATTTTGTCTCCTTTTAGCGATAAATGATCGAAAAAAGCAACTAAAACGGATAATTTTTGTGAAATTTCAATTTTTCTGCTCTATTTTGCCAAAAATCTCGTCATTTTCTGGAGATGTGATCGAAAAAAGCAACGAAAACGGATAATTTTTGCGGAATTTCAATATTTTTCCTCTATTTTGTACTTATTTTGTCTCCTTTTATTTATTTATTTATTTATTTATTCAAAGATCCACATACAGTTCTGAAACCATTTTACAGTGAATGCACTTAACATAACATATTTAACATAAATATACATGAAAATACGAAATAAAAATTGAACAAATTAAACTAAGAATATCATATATATATATATTTATATATAAACAGAATACGACCAAAGCAGGAAAATTATTTACAGGAATTCACAGAATTTAAGAATGCGTCAAGCGACAGACTGAAGGGGTCTATGGAAGGAGGTAGGGAATTCAAAAGGTTTGGAAGTCTATAAAGTAGGGAACGTTGAGCAAGGGACAATCTAAATGAAGGAACATGGAGAAGAGGAATTAGTCTAGTTGCTCTAGGTGGAACATGGTAACTAAATAAGGAAACTAGTTCAGGGGAATCAATGCGGGAGTTAATTATATTAAATATTAATGAGAGATCGGCCTTGATTAAAGTTTGTTTTAGGGATCTAAGGGAAAGGCATTTTAAGACTGTCTCTGTATTGGTATTTCGTAGATGGGGAACACGAGATTTAACGATAAAAGCAAAAAAATTAAAGATTTGATTGAGGGAGGCAATATTAGTATTGGCTGACATGGACCAGATAGGGGAGCAATAAGTAATGACCGGGATTACAATGGTAGTGAAATACAATCTAAGAGCATTTGGGTGCTTCATTTCGGTAAATCGATATACAATCCCTAATAGCGAAAGTGCCTTTCTTCTGACAGCCTGGATATGGTCATTAAAGTTTAACTTAGAATCTACTAAAATTCCTAAGTCTTTCTGTGAGTTGACTCTTTTCAGAGGAGTAGAGTTTAAGGTATAAACAAAATCTAGAGGGGACTTGCGTAAGGAAATAGACATTACAGAGCATTTCTGGGGATTTAGATGTAGTCTCCACTTTTCACACCATTTATTTGTTTCATCTTATACTTGCTGGAAATGGTAGCAGTCGTCAATGCTATCAATTTTACTTAATAATTTGCAGTCATCTGCAAAGAGCAAAGAATTGATTTTAGGAGAATGGAAGAGTGTTGATAGATCATCTATATATAGCGTAAAAAGATATGGGCCGAGCACACTGCCTTGAGGAACTCCCGAAGATATTACCGACCATTCAGATTTAATCCTGTCAATTACAACTGATTGAGTGCGATGTGTAAGATAGTTGTTTATCAGAGTCAAAAAGTTACCATTAATTCCAAAGCGGTGTTCTAATTTACAAAGGAGGAGGGTGTGATCTACAGAATCGAATGCTTTTGAGAAGTCTAAGAATACGGAGTCTAACTGGGATTTATTTATAATTGAGCTAACAGCGTGACTTTGGAAAATAGCGAGGTTAGTTAATGACGACCGATGTGGTAAGAATCCATGCTGATTAGCTGACAGATAGGGAGAAGTAAAGTAAAATAAACGATTAAGTATTATTTTTTCGCAGACCAAGGAAAATATAGGTAGAATAGAGATGGGACGATAGTTTGAAACATTTGATCTAGTACCTGATTTGTGTATCGGCGTAACATTAGCAGATTTCCATTGTGTTGGATATTGACCTTGGGCAAAGCAACGGTTAAATATTAATGATAGTGGGATACTGAGGGAGAGCGCACAATGTTTTATGAATATAGGGTGTATCCCATCAGGACCAGGTGATCCGTGCTGTGAAATCTTCTCCAGGAAATTCAGCACTTCTTCAGGAGTTGTTTGAATAGAGGATATTGAATGACTGCAAACAGGTGAAAGATCGCAATCACCGGCTGGTCCCGATGATCGCACAGTAGAACCAGAGAAAAAGTTAAGGAACGCACTAGATCTTTCGCTTTCACTCACTTCATTGCCATTGTAAGTCAGAGCACTTGGAATACGAGTAAATTTCCGACGGGTGTTAACCATGCCCCAGAATTTGCGTGGATTTGTTGTTAATGAAGAGGACATTGATTGAACGTAATTTGAGTAATCACGACGAATTAATGATTTAGCTAGACGCCTTAGATTGCTGAAGGAAGTTTTTGTTTCTGGATTAGGGTGAGAAGCCCACAAATACCAGGCACGTTTTTTATTTCCTAGAGTGAGAATAGTATCCGGCATGTACCAAACTGAAAACTTCTTCGATTTGGGTGTTTTTAAAGGTACAAACTGTCTCATGCAGGAGATGATAATGTCATAAAAAAAATCGATAGCGTCATCAATAGGGAGGGAACTTAACACACACCAAGGTATCAGCTGGAGGGCACGGTTGACCTCCTCCCATCGAACCTTCGACCAGATGTGGAAGGGTCTTGGTGGGGGTGGACTCTTGCGGTTACTTTTACTGCTTGGCAAACGGAAGGACACATCGAGGGACTGATGGTCGGAGTCAAAAATGTTCCTGGAAGGCGTAATATTTTCGGGGGAGAAAGAAGAAATGCAGTAATCCAGAGTTGCCAAGTTTCGCGTCGGATGAGAGTTGAACTGGGCTAACCCTAGAGCAGAGACAAAATGGTCAAAGAAAAAGCTATCCAATGAGTTTAGTGGTGCACCGGTGGTGGGGGAATCCCAGGATATGGACAAATTAAAGTCCCCCACCAGAATTATGGGACCAATTGATAAAGCCTTAAGAATGGAAGTTAAACATTCCTCCAGGACAGACACATTGGATGATGGAGGGCGATAAAAGCACCCTACGTAAACGGAGTTCTTTTTTTTCGAAGTCCCAAAATTCACTTCACACCATAACAATTCGCAACAAGTCTCTAGATCTATTCTCCGTTTTGCGCTGAGAGAAGACTTGATTGCCAACCGCCAGCCCTCGTAGCACGGTATTTACGGAAAACATTGTGCGTTCTCGTGAAGGATAACTCAGAATCATTTACCGTCGAGTTCAGCCATGTTTCCGTCAAAGCAATAATGTCAAAAGCTGACAGTTCGTCGGAAAAGATTTCACAAGTATCAATTTTGCACTTTAAACTCCTGACATTTTGATAATATAAGTTTAGCACCTCTCCACACTTGGGACCAGGACTAGAAATTTGATCACCAGAAGGGCTAACAGATTGTGGACCAGGATTTGCTTCGATATCACCACACAAACAGAGACACATCACTGGGGCATAAGAAAGAGAAAACGGCACAGAGAGAGAGAGGTTAAGGGAGGGCCCGAGCGGTCGAAGGGCGAAGAGGGGTCGGTGGCGAGGGTGGCGTATATGGACGCGTAAGTGTTGACACACCAACGGAAAAACGGAAATTCGGCAATTATTCGTCACCATTCCACATTCAATAGGCGCAATTTTGCCCAGCATGTGGAAAACACATTGTGCACTGCGACGTCTCAAATGCGGCACAAAAACAGTAAAAATTACCAATGAAACACAAATAAACACAGGGAGGACTCGTGAAGGGGTATTAACCCTCGCCGCCATCTTTGATCCCCATTTATCGAGATATGTTCCCAAATAGCAACGAAAACGGATAATGTTAGCGAAATTTATGTTTTTTTCCTCTATTTTGCCTTTATTTTCCTCATTTAATAGAGATAAGATCGAAAAAAGCATCGAAAACGGAGAATATTAGTGAAATTTCAATCTTTTTCCTCTATTTTGCCTTAATTTTCGCCTTTTTATCGAGATATGATCGAAAGAAGCAACCAATTTTTAAAAAAATTTAATTTTTACAATTTTGTAACCATTATATCTCTGTTATTTGCAATGATATAGGGAAAACCCTACTGGGAGATGATCACTATGTAGCGCATCTATGCATAATTTCAAATTCTCAATTCGAGCAATTTTCAAATTTTAATTTTTGATATGTTTAAACCCTTATATCTCCGTTATGTGCAATCATTCAGGGAAACCCTTGTTACTTGGAGATGATCACTACGTAGCGCATCTATGCATAGTTTCCAATTCTCTATTCGAGCAAATTTAATTTACGTTACTAGTAATTTTGATCCATAGGTATTAGATATTAATTTTGTACGGGTGATTTGGATGCAATTTTTTTGTGAAATTAACTAAGGAGAATTAACCTACATTGATATCTAATTCCTATTCTTCACACCGCGAGTTCCAAAAAGGAAGCAATAAAAGTAGCAGGAAAGAGGGTTACCACCTCTCTTTCCTCTTCCCACAGCACTCCTCCCACTTCTCTCCTCCCCTGCTTTGCATATTGCCTATTTGCCGATGATACATGGTGTGTACGCCAATATTTACAAATAAGTACAAATATATATAATAAAATTCCTTTTATTAGTATAAATCAGTAGATGTGTACAATATGCATACAAGTAAATAATGTATCAAGTAAATCATTAAGATACATCTAATGATAAAAATCTACACTTGAGAAATAAACGAAGAACTTAGTAATTCACACAGCAATATATTTGGCACTACTACTTCCTCCTACATGATGACATCATTAAGCACGTAGATGATACTAGTCATTCTAAATATATTTCTGTGAAAACTTTCCATAATTTCATAAGTATGGCAAAATTCCACTAAGTCTAGCTTGAGCTTTTAAGATCTAAAATATCTACAAGTAACAAGATCAATTTGATTTAATATGGTATAGAATCATAATTTATACTGGAATGCTCTTCAGTCGCAAAATTCATTCTTCAAGAAGCTTAGGAAGATCGGAATCTTTATCCTGGGCTTCGGCAAGTTCGGAGAAGTCAACCGACACACTTATTCCCTCCACTCTGGATACAGCATCGGCGACACGGTTGGCGGAACCTGAAACATGACGAATATGCGTAGAAAATTGACTAATGGAATCTAACCAACGATATAGCCGTGGTGGGCAGCGATCAGGTCTTTGCCACCACATAGGCTTTGTTAATTTTACGGAATTAAGTTGGAAATAATGCTCTTACGAAGTCAGGAAAAGTGTCATACGAAGGTTAATTAAATAAAGAATCCTAATATTGTCGTAAAATACACTTTTTGAATGGAAATTACCACAACTTTGACAAAATAATAGAACATTTTACAAAATTTTGTCGTACTAAACAACCAGTCCCCCTGACGACCAAAGTGATTGTTTATCCAATACATTCATATTACCACAAAAATACACGGGGATTTTAAGACCATACATCATTAACGGTAAGAACTAATGTCAGAAAGAGGCAATTCACTGAGATTTCAGCAAATTTAAACTCCAATATTTAAATAACAGGAACGAAATTACGGCCATTTCGTAGTTTTTCTTTATCAAACCGATTTTCAAAAGGACATCTATCCGTTCGTTTGAGGTGATGACGAAGAAAAATAACATCGAGGAAGATTTTTGAGGGACAGAATTTTAACGCAAAGTTCATTTTACAGCAAAGATTCTAAAGCAGTGCGTTTGTGCGATTATCACGAAGTGCACAATGTTCAATGGAATCGATTTCGTAATTTCGCTGAAATTCTTTTTTATAATTAAGATATTTATTTATCTATAGATATACATAGTTACAAAGTCATTTAAGTATACATATCAGACAAAATTGAACAAAAAATTGCACTTGAGGGTATTGGTTTCTTTTCTCCTGAGCCAATAATTGGCTCGTCAGGAGGTGCACAAATAAACAGACAACCAGAATATGGATAGAATATAGAATACTAAAGAATTGCAGATATACAACTTACTTCTAAAAACTTTTTATTTTGCTTGAATTTCTAAAAAGCTAGTTGTGTTTGGTGTCGTACATAAAATCTTACCAAGATGTATGCATACGAGGGTCATATGGAGAGTAGTACCCGTTCGTGAAATAAAGACACAAAAGTAAATATTAACAAACATAAAAAATTTTATTTGAAAGAGGATACTTTAAACTACTTCTCAACATAATCTCCAAGCAAATTAAGGCATTTGTCATAACGTGAGACAAGTTTCTGTATTCCTGCTGCATAGTTCTCCGCCGCCAGCTCATTGACATACAGGGTCACTCCTTTTTTAAGTTCTTCATCGCTGTCAAATCTTTTCCCCGCCAAAAAGTATTTAAGCTGTGTAAAGAGATGAAAATCTGAAGGGGCCAAGTCCGGGCTATACGGTGGATGGTCGAAAGTTTACCATTTGAATTGCTGCAAAAGTCTTTGTGTTATCCCAGCTGCATGAGGCCTGGCATTGTCATGAACGAGAATGACACCAGTAGACAATAGACCTCGCCGCCGATTTTGTATTGCCCGCCGTAATTTCTTTAATGTTTCATAATACGCATTGGCATTAATAGTGTCTCCACGGGCCATAAAATCAATAAGCAATACACCTCGTCGATCCCAGAAAATGGTTGCCATGAGTTTCCTGGTGGACAGAACTGTCTTGAATTTTTTTGGTTTTTTTGGTGAATGAGCATGATGCCACTCCATTGACTGTCGTTTACTCTCAGGTGATGCATAACAAACCCATGTTTCGTCACCAGTAATTATGCGAGTCAAGAAAGAGTCTCCTTCATCAGAATAACGTCCCAAAAACGTCAGTGCTGCAGCCATACGCTTGGTTTTGTGCTCATCTGTAAGCATGCGAGGGACCCATCTTGCACAAATTTTTGCATAATGCAGATGGTCTTTAAAGATTTCATGAACAATTGTTCGAGAAACATTGGGAAAATGCTCACAGATGTCATCAATTGTGACGCGCCAATCGTTCCTCACGAATTCGTCAACTGAGCTCACCAGTTGGTCTGTAATGACAGACGGTCTCCCCGAACGCTCATCGTCGTGTGTGTTCCCCCTCCCCATGTTGAACTTGCGACACCACCGCCGAACAGACGACTCGTCCATTACATTGTCTCCATACACCTCCTTTAATTGGCGATGAATATCACATGGGCGAACGTTTCTTGCATTGAGGAATTTAGTCACTGCCCTCACTTCACAACTGGCGGCGTTCTCAATTTTTTTAAACATTGTAAACAATCACAGAAACAACACAGGTAATGCTAGCGTCACGCAACTTGGCTCAGAGAAGGCAGATAAACCACTGAAGCTATCTGATCTTGAACAGCGGCTACTCGCGTCGTCAGCACTTCATGCGGCACTAACGGGTACTACTCTCCGGATGACCCTCGTATTTACAACAAATATTCCTCATTAAATCAGAAAATTATAGAAAAAATGGCAGAAAACAGTTATTTTTTGAACATTTTTTGGTGGTATTTTGCCTGAAATTCGTGAAAACATAGCTGAATATTGACTCGTTTTAAGATGAAACTAGAAATATCCATATTTTGCACAGATATTCCTATATTTTAGCAAATTTCAGATAAATCTGCAAAAATGTTCATTTTCTTCGAAAATTTATTTTCTGATGTATTTTCCTAAATTTTGAGCCAACCTACTCAAAATTGGACTTTTTTTTGATGATCTCAGCAAGATCTTTCCATATTTTGAACAAACATTCCAATTTTACCAGCAAGTTACGGGTAAATTGGCAAAAAAGGGCATTTTTTCAAAAATCTTCACACCTGAAAAAATATTTATGCTTTTTATAAGTTCCTGAGTAAATACCATTGTGGAATATTATAATCAGTTTTCGGTTATATCTTTCTACAACATCTCGGCCGAATCGATAGATTATACAAATTTTTGCAGATTTTTGGCTGTATTTTGCCTAATATTCGAGAAAGATACTCAAATTTGGATTTGTCTTGAGGAACTTACCGATTTTCTTACATAAATCGCACAAATATTCCCTTTATTAGCAAAGAACGGAGAAATCAACGAAAATTTCGAATTTTTTCGATACTGTTCAGGTTTTGGGCTGTATTTTGCCTGAAATTTGCGAAGATATAGCCATATTTACACTAGCCTTAATGACGCAAGCAAAAATTCCATATATGGAAATTAAATTCCTTTTTTATTAGCAAATTTTGGAAAAATATTTCGTAAAATAGGGGCATGCTTATAATTTTTCAGTTTATTTGGCTGTATTCTGTTTTAATTTTATAAAATCTAGTCCAATTTGGAATCGTTTTGAAGATATGTAGATGTTTATCCCGTATTTTCAAAAAGTATTCCACTTTAATTAGCGATTCTCCGAAAAATTGGCGAAAAGTGAACACTTTTTTTCAATTTTTCCAATTTTGGTTTTATTGTGCCAAAAAATTAAAGATAAACTATTCTAAATAAGAATGTTTTTGATGATCTTAGCGAGATATTTACATATTTAAAAAAAATTCATTTTAGATGGCATATTTCAAAAACAAAATCAGCGAAAAATGAAAATGTTTTGGAAAAGTTTCTCTAATTTAGCAGCATTTCGCCAATATTTTGAGAAACATCGTCGTCTTTGGACTTGAATTGAAAAACTGAGCGATAACCTTCCATTTTTTGTACCTAAATGCCACAATAAATACGTAAATTTCGGAGAAATTGGCGAAAAATTGGCATTTTTTCCATATTTTTTAAGTTTTTGCTGTAGTTTGGCTGAAATACGAAAAAACCTAGTCGTATTTGGACTCTTATTGAAGATCTAACCGAGATTTTTCCATATTTCGAACACAAATTCCACATTTATCAGCTTATTTCGGAATAATATTAGAAAAATAATTAATTTTAATTAATTATTTTTCTATAAAATAGGTAATTTTTTCAATCTCTTTCAGTATTTTGGCTGTATTTTGACTTAAATTGGAAAGCACTAGTTGTATAAGGAATCTTGTTGAAGATTTTACCGAGATTTAGACATATTTCTTACAAACATTTTACATTTAACTACAAATTTTGGAAAAAAAGGATTTTTTTGAAAGTTTTTACTTTTATAGCTGTATTTTGCCTAAATTTCGAGGAAACCTAGTCGTATTTGGACACGTATTGAAGGGGAAAGCGAGATTTTGTCTTATTTTCAATAAAAATCCCACATTTATCCGAAAATTTCGGAAAAATCAACAAAAATTTGGCATTATTCTATCGGTTTATCGGTTTTCAGTTTTTTTGGCTTTTTTGCCTTTAATCCGAGAATACGACATTATTCGAAATGTATGACATATTTCTGTATCACCTATTGTTTAGGAGTTAGTTTTGAAATACTGATAAACCGGAAGTTGCTGATTGTTCACTTTGTGGGCGCTGTAACGTGAAAACTATTTTCCGTATCAATACCAATCTTTATATATAGCAGCAGGTATATAGCATACCAATCAGCATATAGGTAGATGCTGTTAGAGCGGATTAGCTTTTGGAGTAAATTGTTCCCTCTATCTCGTTTCCGTTGTTGCAAGATTTCTCTATTATCCTATATTTAAGCATACGCATTTATCTACAATAGTTACGAAAAATTTATTTTTCTATTAGTCTTATTAGAAAAAAATATTCGCTAACAACCACCATCAGTCTTCACGTAGTTACCCAATTTCGTGGTTATTGCGAGATATTTACGTCAAAACGTCGTTTTCATTTATACCTTTTCGTAATCATGTTAAATACAACATGATTGCTATATTTCTTCAAAGTTTTATTTGGAGGCTGATTTTAAATTTAAAACACGAATATTTCAAAATAATAATTCAGTTATAATAATTAGCAGAAAATTGTAACTGTGAGCTGACTCTCTAGCTGTAGATTGAGCTCTTGCTGATTGATAAGGTTTAAAAGTTTTCTCCTTTGCTTTAAATTCCATTTGTCTTTATTGGTTTTCTTTTCTGTATATTGTTAATTTTCGACATTCTCTGTCACCTTTTAGGCTCCCACTGTTTAAATGTGTGGTCTTTATTATTATTAATAGTTTTTGTTTGTAATTTGCTAAAAGTTTAACACTTAATGTATTGGAGAAATTTATAATTAATCGCCAGTTTTATCGGTCATCATCGAATATGTCCAGAAAAGCATTATTTATCATCTTTGTGACAATTAGTTAATATAATATATAAATTTTAAAACACTTATACATCCCAAGGAATAACGGACTTGAAAAAGGTCTGACAGGGCCGGGAATCGAACCCGGCATCTTCCTCTATCCTACTTCTCATATACCGTATCTTCTTTTCTTTTTTTTTACAGGCACCTCCGTTTAAGGAATTTAGGAATTACCTATATAATGACAAGGACTTCAAGACAGTCCATGAAAAAATCTATTGACAAATGCATCCGGCTGAAGAAACTTTATAAAATTCTTATTATACTACGTTGTAGCTCATAGAATACCTATTATATTATTAATTTATTATAGCTTTTAACTTTTATTATAACTAAATCAATTAGGTCTTCTATACCTTTTGCTAAATTTACTTTCTAAAATAATTGTTCATATCTAATCTTTTTCGCTTTTCATATATCTATGTTTGTATATTATTGTATTTATTTCTATTACTGTGTTTTCGCGGGTTTTTTTCACCCCCCTTCTTTGTGGGTGTTTTCCCGCAACGTGGCTTTTTTCTTAGTCAACCTCCAGTTATAAAGATTCTTTCCCACACCCTACTCTTTTTTGTATTTTTTTAATAAGTTGAGTTTTTAATAAGTTTAAATGCAATCGACATACGAGGTTAGGTGGAAGAGAGGCCCACTTGAACCTAACCTCGCCAATAAGGGGTCAAACCCTATCTGGCATATTTAAATTTAATATAGTCTTCCGGAATACTGCCGTAGATAAAAAATTCTTATTTGTGGTGAAAGTCATGTGCTGGCCATATCAGATTTTTTCGTATACATTTCATTTATATTGGAATTCGTTATACTACTTGGGTGGATATCTTCGAAAGCTTAAAAACTAGTCCGTACTTGACTAGGCTTTTCGTTTTTTTAGCATTTAAAATTTTCTTAAAGCTTAATTTTTTTTACAAAATTGTTGACTTTTTGCCCATTTTTTCGTGAAATTTTTCATAACTTTGAAAGAGAGACTTCTTGAAATTATTTATATTGAATCGCTATTTTACTAGGTTTTCTGGAATTTTGGGCATTTTAAGCTGAAATAACTTCAAATTTGAGAGAAATTATTCAATTTTGCCCATTATTTCGTCGAAATTTCGAATAATTGAGAATTGATCATCATACCTGGTGTGATATCTTCAAAATCTTAAAATGTAAACACTAACACTGTTGCATGATAACTTCAGGGAAAATTAAAACATGCATGGAGAAATCCCGTCACAATGTACCTTGAATATCATTACAAACTGAGCTAAGTCTTCAAATAATAAAATGATAACTAGCACAACATTTCCTTTGTGATGCAGAATGATTACCTATTTTCTTAGTAGTATAGTTATAAAAACCTACTTTCCAGTAGCAAAAATCCATTCTGTACAGTGATACAGTACGTTTTACACTGATAATTACAATATAGTTAATGACTATATAACTACTATAGAACATGTATCAATTTTCTATAACCTTACAATCAACAAAATATATTTATTGAATAGTTATAACGTCTCACTATTACATTACGATTTTTGGTAATCTTAAAGTATCATCATATGTTCAACATGCAATCATTATGTACAATTATTTATGTTTTCCTTTAAAAATTAAATACCACTAGCAAATGCATGTTTCTAATGTATGACAAGATTTAGCATTTCCTCAAAATCATTAAAATAAAATTCCTTATTTGTGACTTAGAATGTGATTTTGTACTTTAGTATAAATACATTTATCAAGGGTGAACTAATAAATAAAATAATACGGCCTGCTGTAGTTCAAAGACTAAAAACTATAGCTCTTAACTCATCCGTGATTTTTTTGCATATAACATTACATTTTGCAGACAAATGATAATAACACCAAGTGATACATAAGAATAAGCCTTGCAATGAGGATATGCAGAAAAGGAACTCGATATAAATTAACCATTACCTTACCATTACACATTACTTTCAAACTACCATAATACATTACCAAGTTCATACTCTAACCAACAACAAAGAGGAGACACAGAAATAAAAAAAAACTCTTGTCCTCAGGAAATATTGTGAGAAAGCTACTGAAGTGTACTCAAAAATCAGAATTTGACTTCACATTGGCATATTTGGCAAAATAATTAATTATCTCACAATGAATTCCAAAGTTTTGAGAGAAAATTATTAATCAACGATACAAAATCTTTCTATTCCTATGGAAAATTTGAATTAATTAGAATGTAGTAGTAGATGAGAAAATACATAAAGAACACATCAATACCTTACTTTATTCCATGCTTTTTGAATGGCATCCATCTAACAACACTTCTATCCTCAACTTATATCCGGAGCATAGGCTGAGAAGAGGTTTTCCAGTTCATGATGTGGACCGATATATTCTCTTTCACAGTAACTGATATTGCATCTTACCTCACCACATATACAACCTTGTACATAATAACAATATGTTTATTATGAATGAAATCCCATTGACTGTTTAAAAACATTTACAATATTATAAAATACTATTGAGATAAGAAATATAGCCAGGAAAAATAAATACAATCAATAAAAAACTATGTAGAAAAAAAAAATCAATAAAATAATGTTAACTTAGTATCAATTTTATGTTTTTAAAACTAATGTTGTCTTAGGTGAAGGAATTATTCATTCAAAATATGTGAGATAAAATTATACAATTATATATTATAAAATATTATACATAATTATTCACTTTGAGGAAAAAAAACTAGCTGCAATGATTTGGACACTGTCATAGGTGCATTTTACTACCTCATTTACCACTGAATATGATATTTGCATTAATGCATTATAGCTTATGCATCACAATAATCGTTTATTAGCTACACTTGGGAGTGTTTTAACATTAACCCCACTTAATCGAAATGCAATATAAATGCTGAATTGAATTCAAATAGAATAATTCACTAAATAATAACATAAATTAACTAAAAAACAATATTCCAATGCAGGGGCCATATTCTGTATCTAACTTCCCGTCAGTACGGTAGCCTCTCAGTCGGTTGGGATCGCAAACCGACTCCTTGAGCTCTCGATGCTATTCCCTAAGCTCCTGCATCGGTACGACGGCTAGCCATCGTCGGTAAATCTACCGATAGTGAAAAGGACTCAGTAGCGATAGGGGTCAGTTGGTTAGCAGACGAACTGTAGCAAGTGTGTGCATATTTAACAATATCATCAAGGCAAATGCGTCAATTGAATGGCCATAATCAGCAGAATGCCTACAGAAGACGATTTTTGAAGGAAAGATCAAGGGGAAACGACAAAGAGGAAGAAGAAAATTCGGAATGCTGACTGATTTAAAACAAGGAAAAGAATATCAAGTTCTAAAAAGAGAGGCACAGGATAGAGATGCCTGGAGGAGCAAGTTTTGTTGAGACCTGTCTGCGGACAGAAGCACAATGATGATGATGATGAATTAGCAAATGTAAAATAAAGCCGCAATAAGACATTCGATTGCATAAAACGAATGCAATTCTCACTTTTAGATGAAAACTGATGTATGCCATAGCACATATGGATGCAGGTATGTACTACATTTCTTGGTGCATGCATCTGTCCAAGGACGTGGAATAAAATAAACGTTTGAATCTTTAATTAACAATTGCATTGATACGAGTAAAACTTGGTTGATACAGACGCTTCCATAAAATTAGAAAAACTTTCTAAAATACTGGTATTTGTACCTTTGTATACTCGATTCTTCACAGTATATCGTTCATAACTGCAGTTACTAATATCTCCTTAAATTTCTCCCTCTTCATATAATCTATCACTTATTGCTAACATTAATTTGAGTTGGGCATATTTTCTCAATGTGTTCTTACCGATAAATACATGAGCTGGGGACTCAACAATCACCTTTATCGTCAGGGGGATGGGTTGTTTACAACCTCAAAATTTCGATAAAATATTCACGTGCTTTATCAAAATGTGCGCAAACTTAAATATCAAACGATATTCAGAAACACAAAAAGAATCCTTGTTCTATTTATTTTCTTATGGTGCTTAATTTGACTTCCTACAAAAATTATTTCTAATTTAATTTTGAAAAACAAATTAACCCTGCAACAAAAAATGACCTTGACATTTATTTCTTAAGAAAACGTTTTCACCCGTCTGGGTACAAAACATGGACTTCAGGGAAATAAAGAGTAGCCTGTAAATAGCCTAAGAGAAGCCTCTGCGCGGGGTTGACTTTTAATGATGTAGAATATTTCTAAGTTGCGTGACTCTTAGTTCTCGAGTATTTCGTAAACATACACACACACACACTATTTTATATTTTACATATGTATTCATATAGAAGACTAGTTGAAGTGTTCATTGAATCTCAAGGGGAAAACTTAAATTGATAAATGCAATTGTTATAGAGTTGATAGTAACACATACCTCATACTTAAAACTAAATAGAAATAGCTAGGCTCTAATTATTTGCAAACCAGTAAACAAACAAAATGAAGTTATAATAAAATATGTAAAAACACCTATACATTAGAACTCACATCCTTTGAATGAAAAACTGGTTTGATGAAGACAACATTTGTTTAAGGATGGTAAAAATTTATTCGAAGAAAGCATAACGATAAGAAGCATCATGCTTAAGGAGATATTTTAGGAAAGGCTCAAATGGATATCGGAATCAATGAACAAACACAAAAGAAATATATTTTATATCACTCTAAAACAACCACTGAATATTCTTTACAGAAAGTAAGTGTATTACGGAGCTGAATTGTGCCCCAATGCTATAATGCGTAACGTGGAGCTTGATCAAATAACACAAATGCAGTCACAGTGCCTAAACAGATGCAGAGATTAACCAATAACTGAAAAATATCAAATGTATATGAAGTGGAAGCACTTAAATAAATCTGACGTGGCCAACACTCGACTTTCTCCATATTTATTGAAAACAGAAGCCTATGCCGGTTATATATAAATTACTCGAAAACAATGAGTGTTACAAAAAATATTTAAAAAAAGTTGTAATGAAGTATATTATATATAACTTTTGTGGATAATTATATATTCCTACATTGCATTGTGACAGAGATATGTATGAAAAACTTCCATTTCTGGATAAACAACAACTTCCGGTTAACCATTATTCAAGAATAACACCTAAACCATCAGTGGTGTAGAAAAATGATTCAAACAAAAGTTGTAGTAAAGTGCATTATCTATAACGTTTATGCATGATTGTATATACCTACATTGTATTCTGACATAAAAATATACATGAAACAAAATTTTGTTCCAGCTAAATCACAACTTCCGGTTAAGCAGTATTCATCAAAAACTAATCAACTCTTGGCATTGTTAGGAAAATACTAAATATGAAGTTTGGAAATGATCATATAATTACCTTTTAAATAGAGCGCCCACAATTCTTTTTACCTCAGACAGACACAGACAGACATGTTTGGGAAAATAGAGAAAACATAAAATATGAGCCCCAAAACATCTATTTCTGTTGAAATTTGTAGGCTGAATTTATTGTGAATACAATACTCTCTCTATACTATTATATGGAGAAAGTAAAAATACAATGAATTACTTTTTGCATTCTGCATATAGCAAAACATAAACTTTACCTCTCCAATCAAGGAATATGGTATTGGAGATTTGCTACAACATGACAACTCGCCTTTTAACAGCATATCGTTCATAGCTGCAGCTGCTAACATCTCATTAAATTTCTCCCTCTTCCTATAATCTATCAGTTATTGCTGACATTAATTTGAAGTACTCATATCTTCTCAATGTGTTCTTACCAATACATATATTAGCTAGAAAAAAAACAAATACCTTGATCCTGAGGGGGATGGGTTGTTTACAAACTAAAAATATCGAAAAAATTTTCAAATATTTTATCAAAATATTCACAATTTCTAATCAAGCACGATTTTCAACGACCAATATAAGAATCTATATTCTATTTTCCTTCTTTTGGTGCTTAAATCGACTCTTGAAGACTGTTATTTCTAATTTAATTTTGAAAAAGACATGAACCCTGCAACAAAAGACATTAATTTTACCTCTATATCAAATGAAAATGTTTTGACCTGTCTGGGTATAAACCGTGGACTTTACTTAAGTAAATAAAAAGTAGCCTATACTCTGCGTGACCTTTAATAATGTAGAAAATCTCAAAGGTTTGCAACTTACGAGTTTTTAGAGAAAATGCACAGAAACATACCCACTTTCTATTTTATATAAATATATGGATACATTGTTTATAATCTATAAAAGAAATATTAAGAAAATATTTAAATTTTAATAATTGAGAATTAAAATGCTTGATTAATAAAATTTCAATGGTAATTGTTCACTGTTATTGTTGTCCGTTAACATATCTACCTTCCAATGATGAGAATAGAATTCACAACACTTTTTAAAAATCTGATGTGGCCAAAACATGACTTTCTCCGTATTTATTGAAAACATAAGCCTATGCCGGTAATATATAAATAACTATAAAACAATGAGTGTTACAGAAAAATTTTTCATACGAGCTTTGTAGTAAAAAACATTATATACAACTTTGGTACATAATTGTATATACCTACATTCCATTTTGACAGAGATATGTATGAAAAACTTCCATTTCTGGATTAACAACAACTTCCGGTTAACCATTATTGGGGAATAACTCCTAAACAATAAGTATTACCAAAAAATGTTATCTACAAAAGTTGTAGTAAAATACATAATCTACAACTTTTGTCTGTAAATGTATATACCTATATTGCATTCTGACAGAGATATGTATGAAAAACATCCTTTTCTGGGTAAACAACTTCCGTTTAACCATTATTGAAGAATAACTCCTAAACAATCAGTGTTACAAAAAATGTTTTATACAAAAGTTGTAGTAAAGTACATTATCTATAACTTTTGTATGTAATTGTATATACCTATATTGCATTCTTACAGATATATTTAAGAAACAAAATTTTGTTCTGGATAAACCGTAATTTCCGGTTAAGCGATATTCTCCAAAAACAAATCAACTCTTGGTATTGTTAGGAAAATTCTAAATATGTATTTTGAAAATGATCGGATAATTATGTTTTAAGAAAGAGCGCACACAATCGTTTTTACCATAGACAGACAGACGCACAGACAGACACACAGACAGACATGTTCGGGAAAATAGCTAAAACATGCTCTATGGGCCCCAAAACATCTATTTCCGTCGAAATCTGGAGGTCAAATTTTTTTGCGAATACAATACTTTCTCTACACTACCTATAGGGAGAAAGTAAAAATATATAAGATGATAAAACTGAAGATTGTAGGCAATTATTGGGTCAATTTATATTA
This sequence comes from Sympetrum striolatum, assembly GCA_947579665.1. Lineage (NCBI taxonomy): Eukaryota > Metazoa > Arthropoda > Insecta > Odonata > Libellulidae > Sympetrum > Sympetrum striolatum. The sequence continues at coordinate 105,091,295 of OX388345.1, read as the reverse complement.
TGAGAGTAATTAAGTTATAGAATATATCACTAAAATCACAAATATTCCTAACAAACGCAGTGTCAGAGATCCAGAGTTTTTCCGAGATAATCCAAAGGTACTGATTCGCTTTGAGGAATACAACTTAGTCACCTCTAAAAGTCCACTCATCTACAATGTTGCAATTCTTCCCGACATTTATATTTCAAAAGTAGAGCATTGATGGCCTCTTGCTATAATAATGTTGTTTGGTCATAAATATTATGTCATAATTTTATTGCTAAAAACTAAAGAACACCAGCAAATACAGATGTGATGTAAGTAGTAAAGAATTGTTGGAAACTGATTAGTAAAAATTCAAAATGGCCTAATTGTGACATCTGTAGGATGGTTATGTAGCATCAATTATAACATAGATACATTATTTTACCTTCTACTGAAGGACTCAAAAAGTAACACCAACAAAAAGAGGAATACAAGTAAAAGCTTTTAGGTATATTTTGCTGATTTTTAAACATATTCAAGAATACTAATGCAAACATAAATGCTACGACTGTTAATATATATTCTTGCGATGCATTTGGACCTGAGTTTATTAACTCATGGAATACGGTGATTCAGCCAAATGTCATTATATTCATCTCAACAGATACTTTTAAAGCTCAAGTCCCATACAAAATATGCTCCCTGCTCTTCAGCAAAAGTATTTGCATGATTTTTTAAGCCTAAAAAATGGTAAAATTAACTTCTATAGCAAATTATTAATGAAAATTTCTGATTTTGAAGACTGGTTATTATTTATGTAATTAATACCTGACTGTGATGTAAAATAAAAATATTTAACCAATTTATTGCAAGTCTATCGCTTAAAATTAATGATGGAATATTTTAACCAATCAAAGAGGTAAAGAAGGACTTGATAGAAAATGTTGTGATTGTTACTTATAAATAAACAACATAATAGACATCAGTATATCATTAAGTATATTTGCACTACGGTTAGCACGAATGTTTCTTAACGCAAACTCTTTGCCCGGGCCCTTGAGATTTGTGTTAGTGAGGGTTTACTGTATTCTAGAATAATAATAACTAATAATAATTAATAATCTATTAACAACATACTCATTGTATATAGGAGCAAAAGTTATATAAAAGCATATTGATAATGCAAATAAAAAGACGGTATCAAATCAAGTAGTCCCTCAAACCTAATTGTGTATTCCCTCTTACAAATATATGGTTGAATACAAATGGTGCCCAAGCTATAGAACACAATTTTCATAAGGTGATAGACAATCTATCTTTAAGAAATATTTATTAAATCTCTTCACACGCCAGGCTAGAGAATTTTCAACTATGGTTAACGAATATAAAAAATTGAAATTCCCGCAAAGCATTTCAAATGGTACAGCTACCTGGTCTTGAACCCAGGACTTTTCCAATAATGTAAAAACATAGAACTACCATGTAGGAATAAAACTAATTTAATACAAGGGTTTAAGAGGATATCATACTGGGTTATCCTAAACCAAGAATCCTTTATTCGCATTTTCAAAGCATAGAGAAAGGCACTCTGTCTTCGAAGCACGCATCATGAGAGAAACCGTTAAATTTTTACATGAAATGTATTAGTGATCTCTATTTACATGCGGTATTCTACGTTTTCATGTAATCGGAAAAGAGATTGAAAATATTATTAAAAATTGCAGCAATTATTCTTATTTGGGAGAAATTTTCACCCACCACCACAAGGCATAGGCACCTAAATTATTCCATATAAAATTCGATTCTGTATTCAGTATACATGGTGTCAAACCAAGGACTTTAATTATGACAAAATGACATGGAAAAATTTGCTTTGGGATAATCTCACCATTTCTAAAATCCTAATACAATTATCACAAAAGACTTAAAACAGAACTCTACATTTGCGTTTAATTGAATGATGGATTCCAAACCGTGCATCGAACCAATGATCATAAGGAAAATGATTAGCTGCATTCATGAAAGATCCATTACTTCAGTACATATGGATGGTAAAATTTCAACCTTCAATCAATCATAAAAAATTGGAAAATCTCAATATACATACTTTTAAAAAAGTAGAGAAGCCTAGTGTCAAATGCAAAAAAATTTTGAGGTTTTGATAAATAGAATGACCTGGAAGGAATGGAAGCACTTTAAAAAAATTATATTGCAATATTATACCTAAATATATATTATAACTCAAATAAGGCATGAAATATATATAAAAAATTAAGAACTCCCCAGAATATTATGATTATTTATCCCCAAATCTAGCATAGAGCAATGTGAAAGGAAAAGCCGAAGCAAAGAGATTTTGAAAGGAGAGGATTTAACAGTACTTCAACAGAACTAACGGAAAACCACAACAATTCAACAGAGGCAAACTGGAGCAAGAGCGTATGAAAAAAAATGCCTGGTTTTCCCCATCATACCATCTAAATCCACTGTATCATACTTGAATCCCAATTAACTTATCATTACCGATTAAAAACATAAAATGACATGATTTAACACCATTGAAACTTAATCAAAGAAATAAGTAGGACTTACATTGCATTGGAAAACTTAGAGAGGCATTTAAAAACAATGAATTGAAAACAATATATGTAATAATATCTTACTCTGCAGCCACCCTTAAAGCACTCAGTGGCTGCCGTTATACTTCCCTTGCCCTCCACAGGAGCTGTCAAGAGGCCTCGTACATTCTTCCAACGAATGCCTCCGCAACTTGGTGTCTCTCTTAAGCAACTGTCCCATATTGAAGACAATAGTGGTCCATTTCCACCATTCTCCACTTTACTCCCAAGCTGCAGCACTCTGAAGCTTCTCATATTATTTGAAGAACATTCAGTGCACATTCTCTGTATGAATATTTAGACAAACATATAATATATTAAATATTATTATAAATACCCATTGATATTCCAGTAATAACAGCAGATCCTGTTAAATATTTACAAGGCAACTAAACAAGGCAATTACTAATATTAATGAAATATGGTTACAATATTAATGAACTATGAATGAATGAGTCAGTGAATGTATAATTAGCTATAATTAGAGAAACATCTATATTTAATAGATAGGAGATGGATCAACAGATATAACTTTAATATGTAATCATCATAAAGTAATTTTTAATACACCCCTTTGTGCTACCAGTGCCTCAATGAGGACATGTCAGTGGACGATGATGCACAGTCGGACGAGACCACACTTGCCCTTGCACACAAAGTTCCCAAAATGGCCTGGGGAAAGACTACTACTAAATCTTCGACCCATTACCTTCTGCCCAAAGCAGTGCGTAGCTTGTGTTAGAAAATTTAATGTACTCAAACCAAAGTAACTCGGCATACTCTATGCTCCGAAGGACTGGATACACAAAGAATATATTTCAATGAATTTCTATGAACTTATTATATTCCCATAGGAAGTTCTATTGGAAATGAATATATTGCCAATAAAGAATAGCAATTACTCAACTGAAAAAGAATAATATTAATCAATTACTAAAGTAAATTTTTAAAATTAGGTCTCATAATTTTCCTTAAATAATGGTTTGTCAGAAAAATAGAACACAATACATCTTAAGTATCAACCCATTTTCAGTAAAAATACAGAATTAATATTGTCAATCATAATAGTTCTGTGTAACAATATACAAATATTTTATGGTAACCTATTAACAAACATATTCTGAAATTGATATCATAAAGAATTTATTTATATTTCATATTGCATATATTCTTTATATATTTTATAATTTCAAAACTCTAAATTGGACAATTAAAATATCCAGACCAATACGTGGGTAAATCCTAGCCATGACAAGGAAACCATTGTTCAAATGCGATGAAATTCTGCCCATATCAAAAACACCGCTATTAACAATCAAAACGAGAGCAAGGAAAACACCTACATATACACAAAAAGCTGTTCTGGGATACCTAAGAAGTTTCTCCAATGCATCACAAAAAAATCTGATGTGGCAAGCTCATGACTTTCTTCATGTATAAGATGTCAATATATTTCTACGACAGTATTTTCGAATTCTATATTGAAACTAAACTTGGAAGATAAGTGATTAATTTATATCATATTATCTTTTACGTCACAAACATTATAAGTAATATTTTTGGGACATGTTCGATGAAAAACGAATAAAAAGGGCCTTTTCCCGAGAGCGACCACAAAGTACATAATCAGCTACTTCCAGTTTATCAGTATTTCATTAATAACTATTTAGCAATCAGGGATAAAAAATATGATCAGTAAAGCATTTATAGAAAATTACGTTTTCTAAAACTTATATAAACAATCGTATAAACCTAAATATCATTTTTTTTTGAGACATTTCACAAAAAAGGAAATTTGCTTCCAAGATTAAAAAAAGCTCAACTTCCGGTTTAACCATTTGATCCAAAAAATTATCAACTCTATCAACACACCACAGTATATATGTGAAGTTTGGTACTGATAGGGCTAATAGTTTTCACGTTAGAGCGCCCACAAGCACACACACACACACACACACACACAGCCGCAAACATCATTCCAAAAATGGTCAAAACGTGTTCTAGGGACCCCAAAACATGTATTTTGGTTGAAATCTTGAAGTCAAATTTTTTCAGAAAAACAATACTTTCTACATACTATGAATATGGAGAAAGTAAAAATCCTATTAGTATGAAGGAATTGACCCTAAAATACAGTGTATATTGTATGTTTGCAATAACAAAAGTGTAAAATCTTCTACCGCTATTCAAAGAGTCTAAACAATTTCGGTTACAGACCACCCATTGCCATTATACATTTCCATTATTTCATTGAATTTAAGAAAAAGAAATCCAACAAAGAAAACACAAAGACAGTGTAAATGTAAAGTAACCACAAGGATGATCATTGAAATAAATCAGATTTCCAGAAATATATCCCACAAACTTCGTCCATGATCTCCAATTGGAAATATTCCTATAACTATAATTAAATCTGCTAGTTAAGATGGCAGACATTGGCTGACTCAAGCAAATTGACGAAATTGTATTACAACCAGTATAACAGAACATATTGACAGTAATTGAAATATTATATCTTAATATATATTATAACTCAAATAAGGCATGAAATATATATAAAAAATTAGGAACTCCCCAGAATATTATGATCATGTACCCCCAAATCGAGCATAGAGCAATGTGAAAGGAAAATCCGGAGCAAGATATTTTGAAAGGAGAGGATTTAACAGTACTTCAACAGAACGAACGGAAAACCACAACAAATCAACAAAGGCAAACTGGAGAAAAGCATATGAAAAAATTCCTGATTTTCCCCAGCATACCATCTAAATCTACTGTATCATACTTGAAACCCAATTAACTTATCACTACCGAATAAAAACATAAATTGACATGATATAACACCATTGAAACTTGATCAAAGAAATAATTAGGTCATGCATTGTATTGGAAAACTTAGAGACTCATTTAAAGCAATGAATTGAAAGCAATATACGTAATAATATCTTACTCTGCAGCCACCCTTAAAGCACTCAGTGGCTGTCGTTATACTTCCCTCGCCCTAAACAGGAGCCATCAAGAGGCCTCGTACATTCTTCCAATGAATGTCTCCGCAACCTGGTGTCTCTCTTAAGCAACTGTCCCATACTGTAGACTGCAGTGGTCCATTTCCACCATTCTCCACTTTACTTCCAAGTTGCAGCACTCTGGAGGTTCTGGTATTATTTGAGGAACATTCTGAGCATATTTTCTATATGAATAATAGGACAAACACATAATATATTTATTATAATTATAAACGCCGATTGAAATTCCAGTAATAGCAGCAGATCATATTAGATGATTACAAAGCAAATAAACAAGGAAATTACAATTTGTGATGCATAGTGCTAAACCTATATTGAAATGAGGATCTATTAAATGATAAAAGAGTTACCTTAGATTTTTCAAAAGGAGAGCCTGCACGAACCTTCCCAAAGTAACCTGTAGTATCTGGTTCATCAATATCTACCACATCTCAGCTTTGTAGTGATGGTTATTAAGTCAAGATCATTAGGTACAGAATGACTTATCTTACCAAAACAAATAAGAATGTGCTGATATTCCTATGCATTTTACAATTTTTCTCTTCCACAGGATGGTTTTTGGAGGAGATTTAAAGGTTGGAACACCAGTAAACCTATATCAATAATGAATTTATTAGCTCCCCATTCCTGAAAGGTTAGAAAAGAGAACATGAGTATTCAATCACAAAATTTAAATCATAAAAAGCATTATTTTCCAATGATAATCAGATACCGAGACTTAAATATATACATTCTAAAATCTTAAGAAAAACATACCTTATTTTGTCATCACCAATTGGATAGGCATTGGAATAACTGCATCCAACGATAATCTCAAATAAGATGCCTTCTTCAAAGCGCATCGATTATTAAAACGTCTCACTAAACATGAGAGGTCAGATCAGACCCTCTACATGAAATCTTCAAGTTTTTGTCCCATAATGGGCAGAACTTCTCAATCAAGAGAGGCAAAATGCCTTTCGGTGACGAGAATTGTATCTGCAAATGGTATCTCTCTTTTGATAGCTACCAGAAAGTCTTGAAGGGCAAAACATCTCAATCGGAATCCTGATCGTCGATGAGAATATAATTTTGCCAAAGGTAGCTTTCTTTTGAGTGATACCATGAGGTACGCAGACCCTCTTTCCATGGGCAGAACCTCTCAAACAGGAGAGGCGTTACACCTCCCCTGAAGAGAACTGTATTCTGAAAATGGTAGCTTACATTTGAGAGCTACCCCGTGGTACCCAGACCCACTCGATGGGCAGAATCTCTCGACCTGGAGGAGGCATCACACCACTCCATAGTGAGAATTTTATTCTGCTAGGGTAGCTCTCTTTTGAAGTTACCAGAAGACCTCTCCATAAGGATACCTATAAAACAATAGTTGTTAATTATGGCCTTAAAATAATTGAATAAATTGGTCCAATTTTATTTAGATATTTTCAAAGTATTTTAGGCTTAAAGCTATTTACTCTAAAAGTTGTAACCCTATGTTGATTCATTACCGTGAAAGTCCTGTTATTTTATTGTAGTAGTAGTCAGTTTTCCCTGTGCCTATCCAACAACATCCAAAGATTTCTAAGTTCTCTGTCCCCAGCTGCTTCGGTTTAATGAAAATAGGTACGGCATTGCTTAGTCCCACATTAAGTTGACCACAACCAATGCTGATCATCATCTGCGTGCTCATAGGAGTTTTTTGCTTTTAATTACCATCTCTTTTTAATGCCGTCTATGGTTATTCTATCTCTGCTGCGAATAAAGCTTGAAATTCACTCAAATATTTATTATAATTTTCAAACTTTGGATTAAGGTTTACCATAAAGCTAGTTTAGTTTAGTTATTACAAGTTTATTTACTATATATAGAAATTTTCTTACCTTTCCAGATTATTATTGACCGATATCCACTCCTTTTCCATCATTAATAGTTTGAAAACATCCCACAGTTCAACAACGCATTCATCAGCTCGAAATTATTTCTTAGCATTTTAGTTTCATGCAGGAGGAAAACATTTTAAATCAATTTCAATGACATTAACAATTTTCTTGGAATTCTGTAAGGAGAGACCTTGATCAGTGCAGTTGTTCACTCATGCCTCGGTAGCTTTCATTTCATCACAGCCATGATCAAGACTGGGACAAAAGAAAATGAGAGATACATTTTTCTCTATCCTGTACCATATAACAAATGGAATCAATCCATTCATCAGAGTATGATAGCAGGAACAAAGGAGTATAATTGAAGTAAAAATATAAGGATCGCGAGGAAGGGCAAAAACAGGAATGGGGATTCTAGAATACGTAAAAAATGTCAAAACTACACGCAAATGAAAGATGATTACCAGCACCAACTGCAATGAAAATTTATCACTTGAGTCAATTACAAATAAACTCTTGTTGCAAAGTGGATTACTTAGTAAAATGTATTGGCATACAAAAAACAGGTAAAATAAAATCTAATATATAAATATTGATTTTCTAAGGATAATTTAGAGAAACGGATAAAGGGAATCATGAAATCAGAACAGAGAAACAAAGAATGGACTAGATTATCCTAAAACTCCGTAAGTTCGCTAGTAAAACATCACAATCCTTAAAACCATAATGGAAAAATATTGAAAGGAATAGCTGTTGAACCGTAATTTTATATGAATTTTGTAGAAATACTGAAATAATATTCAATTTATGCTTAAATATATTTTTTTATTATTATTTTTTTAAATTCTAACAATTTTTAGAGGAAATATTTAGGTCAACGTTTGCGACAAAGGTCGGGAAATTATAAAATGAAAAATATATGAAATGTGCAAAAGAAAATCAAAGGAATTGGGTATTTTAAGCCTGTAATGTTGTGCTCACTACCTAAGTAAATGCACTTACTATAAGGAATCAGCTGTCTTGTTACCTAGGACGTGACTTTCTCTTACGACTGAGTTTCACTTTCTACGTCGGCGAGGGAAATCAGCAGAGTACTGATGAAGAGAAAACATCCCAGTTACTGGTCACCTGTAAATAAATATTTGCTTTAATTAAGTTGCATTTCGAATTGTCAGTTCACAGTTATTACTATTATTAATATAAATTGATAATAATGTAGCAAGGACTTATTAAATTTACAATACGACATTATTATCATTACATGAGTAAAACTTGCCTAAAATCGGCTTACGCGATTAAAATTCATGATTGAATTAAATATATTGAAAGTAACGTACTCATTTTGTTACAAACAAGAATAAAATCTATTGATTTAATATAATTAGAATGAAAAATCTAAAAATAATGAAAATTTTATTTTGAATATGGCATGAATACGAATACAATAGAGTATACCAAATACAGAATAATAATGCTAATAGTTATCGTGACTTGGCACAATGCACTTTTGTATTGTTAAAAATTATCACAAATGGTCATCATATGGTTTGCTAAAATATATTACAGATTATACTATTTAGGTAACTATATTCAGATTCAATTAAGTTAATAATTATTTATACCACTGGCATCGCTGCTGAGTTTCTTAAATACCGAAATCCCTTATGGTTACAATTGCCATGATATCTCATCGGAAGATACGTAAGGGAAAGTTTTTAAAATGGCACGTGCAAAACTGGTTCCTAAGTAGTTACTGAAAGTTTCAGAATACTTAATAGTGATCGATTTAAAACATATAACGCATTCTTAATTCCTAACCATCGTATCCAAAAAGACACACGACCGAATTACTTTTTTCTTCTAAAAGTTGGCAAGTGATACGTTAAAATTTAAATCGATTATACAGTAGGCTTCTAGGAACAACCACTTCTTCTTGTTTTCTCCGAGTACCGGGGAAAAAACAAGGAGCGCCGACAACCACGGTTTTCTGAGATATTAAACCTCCAACTCATTAGCGGCCGTGTAACAAATTTTCATTCTTTACATATGAATTGATTTGTACTACCGGAAAGAAGAAATACTACAAAACTAAAATGACCTTAGAGCAGAGAATACGTTGATAGTCACTTCTTGGCTAATAAATATTTACGCCACTGGAATCGACACTGAATTTGAAATCCCGTTGGCGAAATCTCGCAAGAAACTGGAAAATATTTTAAAACGGATATTGAAAATGCGTTCCTTAATATTTGTTTAAATTTACAGAACACCCATTAATGACGGATGAAAAAGCAACTAATTCTTGATTCCTAGACTAAAATCGAAAATGATAAGCGACTGAATTACTCGGGCAAATGCTTCTAAAAGTCGGCAATGGATACGTTAAAATTTTATTTGACAATTCATGAAAAACAATATTTCGAAATTGTGATACTGAAAGCAGGAGTAAAGAGGTAGTTTCGTGGACGAAGGTCAAGGTGTGGGAAAGTGCTTCATTATCTCAAACAAACAGCTTTACGGTGACGCTTGGTTTACACTGAATTCCAGTTATTTAATCACTGCATTATGCTGTAACATGTATTACATAATAGAAAGATCGCGCGGCGCTTACGACGGGAATAAATTCAGTAATTGGATACATATTAATGAAGCAGTTACCTTATAAGCGTTATAATGAATAATCACTTTAAGTAAGTATTGATAAATCTATGTGACGTAATGCAATTTGAACTCCTGATGCCCGTTGCCGTTGGTGACTTCTCGTGCAGAACTCGAAAGGTCTTTAACGAGATTTTAAACGTCTAATTCACTAACAGCCGTGTTCTAAATTTTGTTTCATGACATCAGAATTATTAAAAAATATTTACTTCTAATAAACCTGAGGCGATCAGGAGAAAAATATTGGAACAGTTTCGAAGTTAAAGAGTTATTCACGGCTCCAGCAACGAATATTTCGCAAAGACATAAAACGAAACTTCAGTAGAATCACACAAGGCATATTCGCTTATTGGATCACAGGTGAGCTTAACGAACGATAACTTTGCTTATTAAATGATTACTAAACTTAGCACATAATAACTAAGCTAAGCATGTGATAACTTCTTTTCTTAAGTGATAATTCCGCTTAGGACATAATAACTCCGCTTCTCAAGCGATAACTTAGCTTAAGACTTAGTAAATTATAATTCTAAAAACAGTAACTTATATTTTTAAGTGAAAGCTCTGCTTAGCAATTAATAATTCCGTTTACAAGATGACAACTTCTCAACTTAAGAGATAAATTCGCTTTTAAGTGAAAACTTCGCAAAGCAAATGATAATAATAACGTCTCTAATGTAAATTAAAAGACCCCAATTACATCCATTTAAAAAATTATTGCTACTTACGAAGACACAAAACCATTCCCTAGCCAGGAAATTCCGACTTGCCGGGGTTCGAACTCGAGACCTTTGCGTTGGCGTTGCTAGCGCGCTAATCACTTCGTCACCGTAGCAGGCAAGTTATTTAATCTGAAATTCCCTAAGAACAGAAAACCGAATGTAATTTCCCGAACATTGAAATTCCTGCTCATTCAAGACAACTATTCGCCGGAAATATTTTCATCGCGATAGAATATCGATGAATCACATAAATAAGCGCAGACTTAGTAAGAATCTTCATTACGCGCAAACTTTCTTTCTTGGAATTTCTTCCCTTGGAAGTGATATATTTCGCATTAATGTCTAACGAAACATCGGAAGTATCATCTCTTGGCATTTGAGATTCCCTTAGAACAGACAATTCTTCCGCGTCAGTAAAAATCTAATGATTTGAATTTCCGAATGTTGAAAATACGATACAAATTTAATTTGCCGAATGTTCAATCTCCTGCAAGCTCATTCGGAAAACATCGTTAACAGAAATATTCCGTGTCATGGTAGGTTAGCAATAGATAGATTAAGTGCATTGCATCCAAATACACTATGCTTTGAACATATACCTGCACTTCAAAAGTTTAAACATAACGAACAAAGATTCAAATTCTTACCGTTACTCCGGAAATGTACCACCACGACCTTTCCCCCACGAAGTCTCACCGGCAACTGCAAATTTTGTCACAGAAAACCATTACAAAAGACAAGCTGCGTTCTGATTGGTGGAAATTTGTTTTCCACCACCCCTGCCCCCGTCAACCGTTACATTTAAAATCACCAAAAATAATGAAAATAATTAAATATTCCTTTAAAATAATGGAATTTTGTTGAAATAAGTAAATTTTTGAAAATAGAAATGATTTAAAAAATTAATTTTAACTTTAAGCGAATTCTATAATAATCTCGAAGTTAACGATGGCTGGTATTAACTGGGTTAGGATAAACGCTACGAAAAGAATCGTATTGAGATAAGCATCTTACGACCATACCTTCTAATTTAATTCTACAAAAGAAATGAAGCCTGCAAACGATAAATTGAACTTTAAATTAAAAACAAATTCCCCCTAAATCAACGTTTCAAGAGAGAGTAATCTTTAGGACGATCCGTGATACTACGACACACGTTTTTAAATAATCCCACCTCTCTGTATCTGATTAACACACGAAGTAATAAATGTTTGATTGTGAAATTGATTCCTCTATTTGAACCTTTAATACCGTACACGACTTGAGTAGATAATAGCGACATTCTGAAAGGAATTCTAAAGAAATGAATGCTATGGTAACGGAAATCAAAATCCATGGCAACACCAGCGCGATGAACAAATACATCTCAAAACTTTTCCAATCGATAGTTTAAACCGGTATATGCAACCCAATCTCACACTGTTGAAATAATACCACACTTTGTTAATGCACGACTTGTACAATGCATGTCATTCGACAATTCTACCTCCCACGTCCCTCAATAACACGTTCATCGGAAGAAAGATCGATTTCGTAAAGGATTGCTCCCGTATAATTGTTACCTTCGAATAGAAGTAGATATTCCCAACCTTAGAAGCTGTACGGCATGTCATTCACTGGCACATGTTGCACAATCCAAGGAACCAGTTTCAATCTTCCAGCACAACTCTCAATTCCACCTCTTGGTTGTTATAGCTACCACACCACTCACAAACACACGCAATATTTAAATATATTCATTACGAAACGTAATAAATTACACTTTTTAGTCGGCACAACCAGATTGGAGTCAATTATTCGTAGAAACAGAGTCAATTCTTCCACTCACCGTACTTCGCTTCGCTATTCGCGATTCTTCTGAAAATAAAAGAAGTCCAACGAAGCGTTTCCGAAGGTGACATCGTCATTACTAATGACCTCGTGATTTCGAAAGCTAAGTAAGAATTGCTGATTTTCAAGAGACGGAAACCTTTTTTTCCGACGTTTTCAGGTAGGAAATAGCTATGAATACAATTAGGCATTTCGCTGATATCGTACGTACTCCACCACTTAATCTTAACCGTTCTTCTTGAGCGAAAACATAATCCCAACTTCTCCTCTCCCCCTTGATTCTATGTTTCAAACTTTACAGCAAATACACTTTTATCAATCGTGAATTAAACACTTTGCTGCATAGGAAAACGTTTACTAAACCTATCAGTAGTACATTATGTTACGTGTCAGCTGATCTTGGAGGCACGCCATGAAACCATGGTCGATCTTTATAATACTGGGTGGTTTAGTAAATGTTTTCCAATTTTGCTAGAAGATTTCACAGGAGCAGAATTTACACCACAAACCAACCTTATGTCATCCATCCAATTCGCTTCTCCCTTGCATGAAATGACGAAACTTAAAGTTGCTTCCGAAAATTCCAGAACGATCGGAACTCGATGTTCTTTCTTTCCACGTCTGACTGACGTAACTTCAAATTCCTATGCATTGCGAAATGGTCTTATCTACAATCGAAAGAATTTTCAAAGTGCCTCAAAATTGCTCGTCTTTGTGAAGTTGATTTGTTTAAAAGAAGTCCTTTTCCTCTAGATTTCTGTATTTTACATGTGTTTCGTTAGAGTATACGTACGGGAAACATACATGAAGAAAGTTTATCGACAGTTGAAGGCCTCAACTCGACTCACAGCAATGTCGTAAATCAAGTGTCGAAAAGTGTGTTGTTATAAATCTGTGATCGAAAAATTCCCAAGGAGATACTTCTGATAATTCATTGATTTCGTGCTGCAGTTCACAGTAATTTGGAATCCTTCGATCTAGTTACAATATTAAAATGCAGGATTCTACTGTAAGTACAATGACATGGTGCATTGATTTGAATCTAAATGCATGTGAATATGAAATTTCACCTCGTGGTTAAGCAAAGAGTGGTTCTACTTGGCTCTCTGATATCAGAATTCACAGTGCAAATACATTCGTATTCTAGATTATTTAGTATTTACAAGCATAACTAGATCGATAGTACTTACATAGGAAAGATGTTTCATTGTTCAATCGATCAACAAATAATTTGAATTTCGATGCAGAAAACTAACGATGCTAACTGTTCTACTCTATTTATCTAATCTTGTTGCTCTATTGAATTTGTTAGCCCTTTATCTTGTGAGTAAAGTCATTGAGTAGAGCGGAGGTTCTTTGGGATATCTTTTGCTCGTTTCAATCATTTTCAATCATTACGAAACTCCTTCGGAAGGAATCGTAGCATGCGTAGTTGATGAGCAAGAGAAAATGTATCATAATGAGGGGATGTTGAAAGTAAAGCATAATCTTTTTTTAGAAAATGCATATCTTTTCGTCTAACTTAATCCTTTCCATTTGAACAATAGCAGACACAGTCACCAAACTCAATTACTTAAGCTGTTGCATGTACTTGATAACTTTCAGAAGTGATTAGTATTATGTAATTCCAAAAAGATTCCTAATAGTCGTATGAATTTGCAGGTCTCGGAAATTTCAATATGTTTTTGGAAAATTTATTGCACAGGATATTTCCCTATCAATCTAAATCCAACAAGGTGCGAAGTATAACTGATAGGTTACGATATTGAGAAGTCTTCAGCATGAAAGACTTCAGATAAGATGCTCCTTCTATGAGCTTTAAATGCGACCCCTCTGATGTTTGGTAATCGGAAATTCTTCGCAGTTGGGCTAAGTCTTTGGTGGAAGGGTTATTTATTCAGTCTTTTACATTGAGTAGGAAATTTGAAGGTCACTAATCTCGCGAATTCTTAGCTAATTCTCTTCTCTGCTGGATGTCTTTATCGGTCTACAATTGATATCCCCTTCACCGGTATCCATTCTTTTCCCTTACGATGATACGTATTTTATAGGTGAATTATTTTATCATAATATCTATGTCGAAAATATTGATACATTAAACATACATCTTTGTAAAAATGTAGATTCAATAGGTTTTTTGTGAATATATATTTAACATCCAATCTTAAAAGATTTCGCTATAGATTTCTCTTCGAGTTCGCGAAATATATGGGTGATTTTCGACGAAAATGTTTTTGCAAAAAAATTTAAAAAATATTTTAAAAATGATACTTTTTGAAATTCGTCTAAATATAATGGTAGGCAATGGTAACAGTAGTGGAAAATTTCCAAGGCGGTTGGTGGGGTGGGCCAGATTGACAGACGGTTAAATTTCGACCAATCAGGTGACGGCAATTTCGATCATCGGTTGCGCAGACGGTTTTTTTGTCAGTTCCTGTCGAGATTTCTTCCGGTGAAGAAGTGCTGCCAAACTGATTTGTGGAAAGACCGTTGGAGATTTGAATTTGCCAACGCGATCCAAGTTCGTGAATGTTTTTCAAAGTACCGATTTTTTTATATTCACATAATCTAATAGCAATAATTAATATTCGAGATTGTTTATATTTTTAGGAAGAGGCAAGCATTCATTTTTCAACATCCATCGCCGACTTCACCCAGGATTTTCAGCGAAAGGTATGTTACCCAAGATACCTAATTAGATTTTGTCGTCTCTTTATATAGTCTTTGATATAATTGCTGTAGCAGGAAAAGAAGGAATTCAAGTGTCGTTGATGGGTCATATCGGTAGTCGACGTTCCAGATTCTAAGATTAGGACTTAAAAACCTGTCCCTCAAAGTAATTTCTCTTAATTTTCACATTAAAATAGATCCACACGAAAAGGGTAGATTGGGCTGGTTTTAGCAAATATATGTGGGCCATTATGTCGACGAAAATAAGACGTATAGTCGGCAAATGTTATTAGTTTAACCGACAAAGCCTTTTTATTGAAAGATATTGCTTGTAACTGGATTGCGATTGCGATTGCAAAGCTACATCCAGAGAGTAAGCTATAAATTATCTATCTATGCACTAAACATTCGTTGTTGGAGCCGTAAATATCTTTTTAACTTCGAAACAGTTCCAATTCTGTTCTCCCGCGAGCATCAGTTCCATCGAAAGTTAATATTTGTAAATAATACTAACGTAACGGGAGAAAATTTGGAACGCGGCTGTTAATGAATAAGAGGTTTAAGATTTTGTTTCAAAACCTTTCGAGTTGAATACGAGAAGTCACCTATGGTATCGGGAATTCTAATTACATTACGCTTCATAGATTCATCAATGCTCTAGTAGAGTGATCGTTCATTATATCACTTATAAGAGAACTTCTTCATTAATACGTATGTATTTACTAACCATATTCCCATCGTAAGTGCCTCGTTATTTTTATTGTATAGCAAATTCTACAACTCAACCTATTGATTTAAATAACAGAAACTCGGTGCGAAACTGAAGGTCACGAAACAGCTGTTTGTTTTGAGGGAACGAGGCACTTTCTTTTACCCATGCGCGAAAGCATTTTGCCTTCACCTTGACCTTCTTTATCATAACTACTCTTGCTTTCAAAACATTTACATTTTTCGAATCATCGACTCAAATATCAAACTTTGATTTGCCGACTTTTAGAATTAATCTTCGAAGTAATTCAGTCGTTGATTATGTTTGAACGGATGGTTAGAAATTCAGAAAGAGTTATTTTTTATATCAGTCATCAGTCCTTTTTATTTTGAATTACTATTTAGGATTCAACTTAACTTTCCCTACCTTTATAAATACACATGCATTGTCAAGCCGGGCTCCCGTACGTCAGTATTGATCTGATCATCGTATTGAATAATAGAATTTTACGCTATCAAATTTAAATTTATTTACCGAAAATATTATAATCCAGATATGGATATTTTATTAGAAATGCTTATGGAATTATGACTCCGCTGATTTACTGTCCAATTCAGAAACTGTGACAATAATCGTTCAGAAATTTGAATCCTTACCGTTCCGCAGTAGTCTTCAGTTCTTCTCAAGTCTACGGAATAAATGTTGAGTTCAGTATCCCTCTGACCAAAA
The DNA here is from genome assembly GCA_947579665.1 of Sympetrum striolatum. Lineage (NCBI taxonomy): Eukaryota > Metazoa > Arthropoda > Insecta > Odonata > Libellulidae > Sympetrum > Sympetrum striolatum. The sequence goes on along the minus strand of OX388345.1, from coordinate 105,074,510 downwards.
TAACTTTCATTTCTTACCGGAATCATTTGTAAATTTAAATTTGAGTGATACTTTTTTCAGGAATATTATTCAACTTTGAAGAATCAGAATTGAGAGCAACATTTAGTCAATCATTCGTTACCTTTCGTCACAAACGAATTGATTCACCGATTGATACTTCTTATATTAGTAACCAGATTTTTAAAATCTTTAACGGAAATGTGTTTTCAAAACAACGAATTTCCTCATTTGGAAAATTATTAGTTTTGTTTTATATACAGATTCACAAATCTTAAGTAAAATGCTTAATTATTATGACTTGAACAGTGTTATACAAGAAGTGAAAAATAGACACTTTGCTAGGACTCGAACCCAAGCACACCATTTTCCAGGATGTAGCTCTGTAGATTATTGGATAAGATACCAGTATTTTAGTGGTTAGAATGACGGTAATATTGAGCTATTAGATTACCTGTCCGGAATGTGAAAGACCCGGGTTCAATTCCCAGTCAAGTCACTATTTTTTACTTCTCGTAAACACCTTTATTGTTATTCGATGCATTATTAATTTGGATTTGTCTTTAAGGATTAATGGAGAGCTGCTATCGATTCACATATCGATACTGCCCAGGTGTGATTTGACTACGCAGAGCAAAACATCACCGGAGATCCGCATGGAGACGTCGGAGTCCAAAATTAAGGCAATGAGAATTTTTAATTACTCCGAATCACTGTATTTCACCTTCTAGCCTTTTTAAACATAGAAATAAAGAAGTACGTCTATTCTACGATCTCAATCTTAAAAATTTATTTTGGTTCATTTTAGTATAACGTCGTCGTCGTCCTCAATATCGCTCCCTCCAAGGGATACTATGTTGGTGGTGCCTGGTTCATATAAAAATTTATCCACATATATGGCTCCAATAATTAAAAAATAAATGACTTTCCTAATGTTTTGGTTAAAATAGATAAATTATGGTTCAAGAAGGGTTTGAACCACCTCCCGATTAGGTACACGTCAAAAAAAAACAGCAGACTGTATGCCGTCTTCATTTTCGGGCGTTATGGAATTTCCAGCCCCTAGGCTTCGAATTCAACTTTTCAATATCTGCATCTTTCTCAATTAAAAAAATGCTTTTGCATATTGGCTCCCACCGGGAATTGAACCCGGGACCGCTTTCACCAAACGCGCTGTCCACATGACTATCCAGGAGCCTTGACACGTTGAAATTTTTCCTGAAGTGGTCATTCAATATTGGTGAAAAATAAAAGGCGCGAATTAAAATTAATTACGGTCATACTATTAAAAATATATACTTAATGTACTTTGGAATTAAAAGAGATCGTTTGAAATAATTAGATCTGTCATACCCTGAAATAATCTAATCCATTTTAAAATGCAAACAATAAAGAGACAATGAGATAAAAACGGACGCGGCGTCGCGCGGGCATTTTGAATTTAATATGTACGATAATAATTGGTTGATATCAGAGGATAAAAATTATAAAAGGTTTGAAAATGAATAAATCAAAAATTAACAACAAATAAGTAAAAAAATGGGATGTACGCGTAGTTGCTTATTCCTGGGTTAAAATAGGAATTACATGCTTAGAGCCATACTTGGGCTTTTATATTTAGGGCAGCAATCCATTGGTGAGTCCCACATATTTCAGAAGGTCCTTGAGGAAGACGATCATTAAAATTTCCAACAGCTTCTTTTAACACTGTTTCAATTGGCAAGACTTTGTGTCCCTAATACATGTCCTTCATATAGGTTATTTTCGGAACTCTTAAGATGTTTTTGATAGTCCTTCACTCGAACGCAATTCATTTGTTTTCTATGGTGGGAGAACAGTATTGTCAAGCCGGGCTCGCGTACGTCAGTATTGATCTGATCATCCTATTGAATAAAAAAATTGTACGTTACTGAATTTAAATTTAAGGAAATATTTATAATCCAGATAATATATTGGATTTTTTAGAAGTGTTTATGGAAGTATTACTTCGCTGATTTAACGTCCCAGTTCAGAAAGTGAGACATTAATCGTTGAGAAGTTTAAATCTTTATCGTTTCGCAGTAATTTTCTGGTTACCTTAATATCATTCTATCTCACTGCTAAACATTATATTCCTTATAGTTTGGTGTTGCAAATTGTCAGCAGCCGGGGTGCTTAAGGATAGAAGAGTGGTGGATCGATGATTAGGAAGAAGATTAGTGACCAGTTTCCAGGGTGATCTTGCGAGAGGATGGGTAAACAATGAATACATTTTTTATCCATTTCTAAGATAGTTTCTCTCGTGATTTTCGAACTTCTTTAATATCATTCTACTTCATTGCTTATCATTATATTTCTTGTAGTTTGGTGTTGCAAATTGTAAGCAGCCAGGGTTCTTAAGGATAGAAGAGGGGTGGATTGATGAGGAGGAAGAAGATTAGTGACCAGTTTCCAGGGTGATCTTGCGAGAGGATGAGTGAACAATGAATACATTTTTTATCAATTTCTAAGATAGTTTCTCTCGTGATTTTCGAACTTCCTTAAGTTCACGGAATTAATGTTAAGTTCAGTATCTATCTAACCAGAATTACATTCGTTTCTTACCGGAGTCATTTGTAGTTTTAAAGTTGAGTTATATTTTTTTCAGGATTATTATTCAACTTTGAAGAATTGTTATTGAGAGCAACATTTATGCAATCATTCATAACCTTTTTTCAGAAATGAATCCCTTAGTATTGGAAGAAATTGTAGCGAAATATTTATTCTATTTTTAAGGATTAAATTTCTGAATTAATTCTCCGATTGGTACTTCATATAAAGTTAACCAGAGTTTTTAAATCTTTAACGGAAATGTGTTTTCAAAACAACGGATTTCCTCATTTGGAAAATTATTATTTTTGTTATACATACAGATTCATATCTCTTAAGGAAAAAACTTATTATTTTTAGACAAACGATGGTAATGAAGTTTTACTTAGCAGAGGAAAGCGTGTGACTTAAAAAATGTGGTGCAAGAAGGAAAAAATAGTGACCTGGCTGGGACTCGAACCTAGGTCTCCTTCCCAGTAAGCGGCTCGGAAGTTTAGTGGTCAGAATACCCGTCCGGAAAGTGAGAGACCAGGGTTCGATTCCCAGTCAAGTCACTATTTTGCACTTCTCGTAAACACCTTTATAGATATCCGATGCATTATTAATTTGAAGTTTTTTGTCTTTAAGGATTAATGGAGAGCTGCAATCGAATCACATATCGATACTGCCCAGGTGTGATGTGACTGCGCAGAGAGGAAGCAGCACCGGAGACGTCGCGACAGAGTTCAAATTTAGGGTAATGATATCTTTTTATTGCCCCGAATTAGACTTAATTACTCCTGTACTTCATCTTTCAGACTTTTGAAACACAGAAATATTGAATTACGTCTATTCAACGATCTCAATCTTAAAAATGTACTTGGTTCTAGTTAGTATAATGTTCCACTCGTACGTAATTGTGGTAATTATCAACCACTTGTTCGGAGTGTAATTTTAAACACTCCAGTGAATTGCAACTTCAAAGACGACGGAATTAACTTAAGTTACAAGAAATGCAATATTAATATATTTACCAAAAATATAATTAATCCAGACAATTTATTGGATCTTTCAATAGAAATTTTCATTTTAAATCTTAAAACTCAGACAATACACGAATGAGAGTTGAGTTCAACAATCGCTTTTGTTGTTAGGGAATTGTTTAGGCCCACGAAATTATACAAACGTTCCTTCATTTTTATCTGAATTCTAGCCTTTTCGGTCTGAAAACGATACTCTACGACCGATATAAGAATTTATGTTCAATTTCATTTCTTTTCGTGTTCATCTCGACTTCGTACGACCAGTATTTCTGATTTAATTTCGCGAAAGAAAAAAATGTCTGCAATCAATCAAAGCTAACTCTACGTGCACTTCTCGTGTGCACAAACCTTTTTGGTTTGGCAGGTCCTTATATTAAGTTTCTTGCAAACAATTTTTGTAATGCATCATATTTAGCTCATATCTGAACCAAAGGTGCAACGTAACTTGTCACAATATTTGTGAACTTTTACAGTCTGTTTACGATCTACTCTTTCGTATTCAATCCATAATATTTAATTATTTTTCAATAGTATTCTTTTCTTTTTAAGCGATAAAATCAGAGGAATAATTTGTAACAAAATAAGAATACCACGTTAAAAAATTCCATTTAATCATGTGTTATCATCACGTAAGCCGATTTCATGTAATGATATTAATAATGTATACGACGCCTAATTTATTATATTTAACTAAATGCCTTTTCCTTTCAAAGGAGTCCAAATTTGAGTGGGTTATCTTGAATTTTCAAGATTTCAATTTTTGACATAAATTTCTAATTTTCGCTCTATTTTTCGGAAGCGTTTTGAAAAATTGGAAAATGTTTACACATTTGGTGAAATATCGTTGCAATCTTTAAAACAAGTTAAAATTTGACTAGGTTTTCCCAAGCTTTGAGTATTTTTAGTCGAAAAACATTTAAATGTTTGAGCGAAATTTCGCGTTTTTGCTCTTTTTCGTATATTTACTGATGAATTGGATAGTTTTTATCAAATCTGGTTTAATCTCGTCGAGATCTATAATACGAGAACAACTTTGATTACGTTATTCGAACTTTGTGTACTCTTAAGAGAAACAAAAAACGTAAATTTTCTACTGAAATATCGCATGTTTCACCCTTTTTTCCGTAAGCATTTTGTTAAATAGATAAATCCTGTAATATTTCGATGGATCTTTTCAATAGCTTTACAACCGGATTCAGGGAAGTTTTGCCGATATAATGATTTTAATACTGTATCGGTAATTGAATTTCTATTAACGTTTTGACTTTTAATTTATAATAATATAATGAGAACTCTTAAGGACTATTCCTAGTAATACAGCATCTCTTTATTTTCAGGTATCCGATACTTGGAAGGATCCTCGTCTGATAAATACTCCGCTGGTTTTTCTCACCGATTTGGAAAGTGAAACTCCGTGGCAAGTGAAAGTCACGACCAAGGTCACGAGACAGCTGATTATCTAATAGTTGGTAAACAAGGATAAGGCGTGAGTTGATTTTTATATTGATGTTTTTGAAAATTCGAATGGAAAAATGTTATTGATAATCTCTCATTCCAATGCTTAACCCTGAATTAGTCCCGTAAAAAATATACGTAATTTGTCTCAGGGGGAAAATGACAACATAAGTCTCTGAATTTTTAAGACCTCTTTCAATGGTAAATCATTGGATTTAATATATCGTAGTTCATGAATGGTTATTTAAAAAATATATGTATCGATATTTTTCCTGTTAAGAATGGAACTGAAGAACTGGAATTCGGCGAAACTGAAGGTCACGCGACAGTGTTTGTTTTGAGATGACAAGGCACTTTCATTTTCCCCATGCTTGAAAGCATATTGCCTTCACCTTGACCTTCTTTATCATAACTACTCTTGCCTTCAAAACATCTCTATTTCAAAACATTTATATTTATTGAATCTTCGATTCAAATTTATAACTTTCATTTGCCAACTTTTAGAATAAATATTCGAAGTAATTCAGTCGTTGATCATGTTTGAACGGATGATAAGGAAATACGAATGAGTAATTTTTAAAATGAGTCACCTTTCGCTTTGAATTACCACTTAAGTTTTAGCTTTACTTTCCCTAACTTTTTAACACTCATTAACACTTACGAGATATCACTATTGGTTCTATCCTAACGTATTTCGTGGCTCATATTCAGTGGCGAGTCTAGTTTTACATACAATTTCTTTACTATTGATGTACAGGAAATAGCTAACAGGAGTTTTTATCGTCATTTTTGCTACGCTGACTTTCCGTGCGCATTGAGTGAAAATTGAAACACCGCTTGTGTGAAAAGATCCAGAAGCTTGAATTTTTATCGTTTCTCAAAGGGTTTTCAGTTCTTCTCAAGTGTATGAAATAAGACCTTAAGTTCAATATCTCTCTCATCAGAATTATGAGTATTTCTTACCAAATAACTTTATAATTTAATAATGAGATGTGCTATTAACAATATATTAACAGTCTTAAGAAAACAATCAAATAATGGTGATATTCTTTCGTAAATGATTGTCTTCTCATCAGATTAGAATTGTGACATATATTAATTCTGATTTAAAAAAATGAATTTCTGAATTGATCCTCTCTGATTGATATTTTGCGTAAAGTTTAGCCGATTTAAAAAATAATAATTAAAGGAGATATGTTTCCAAATTAACGTTTTTCCTCATTCAACAAATTAATAATTTCATCCCGTATATGCTCCAGGCTGTGAAATAATATGCTCAATTCTTAAAATAATGATGGAAATGAAGTTTGACTTAGTAAAGGAAAACGAGTGACTTAATGTAAGTGTTGTAGAGTAAGTAAAAAAAAGTGACTTGTTCAGGATTCGAACCAAGGTTTCCCACTTTCCAGGACGTGGCTCGGAGGTATTGGATAGGCTTCTAGTAGTTAGAATACCACTATTTAGTTAAACATAGTTAAACGATTATTTTATTTCGATGCATTATTAATTTTCATTTTCAATTTTTTTCTAAAGGTATCAGCCGAGAATTCATATAGATATTGCCCAGGAGGACAACTCAATCGAAAGCTACTTGCGCAGAGAAAAACCATCACTGAAGATGCTCATGGAGATGACGGGGTTCCATCTTACTGAGAAGGAGAATTAATGAGAGAGAATTTGAGGTAATGAGAATTTTCGAAGTGATTTTTTCTCTACTGCATATTTCAATGTAAGTTTAATTTCAGTCTAATTATTAATAGGAAAAATTAACAATTGTAAAGAAGATACCAATTTTTTTTAATTTTTTGAAAAGAAACAGGAAAATTGGTACGATTTTAAACATTTATTTAATTTCTATTTGATGCCTACCTTTAAGATTCATTTGTTATGTTTTTCAACCGTATACAGGACTTCAAGGTGCCTTTTGAAAATCAAGATAAAGCATTTGACAGCTAATTAAAAGAAGGGGAAGAAGTTACAGTTTGTCTCCATGTACGGGATATGGATGAGGTTCTTCCCTATACTCTAAAGCATCACTCTACCCCGGAAGATGAATAAGAAGTGAAATATTTTTTTTCCCGAGCCAAAACATATTTTCTATATTATGTATAGTTAAAAAATTTGTAAGGCCGGAATTTGTAAAGTGATCCATGACTTGAAATGTGTATAAAATGGATAAAAAAATTGCGCCCTTAGCAAAACTAACTATTGCAGTATGTGTAGATTTGTTAATGATGTGACACGCTGTTTTATTTACATATTCTGTAACTTTATATTGAATTTCCCATTATTTTTCTAATTTCTAATTTGAAAGATGAATAAGAAGTGAAAAACATATTTTTCTTCCGAGCCAAAATATATTTTAATTATGTATAATATAAAAACTTGTAAGACCGGAATTTATCTAGTGTTCAAGGACTTTATTTGAATATAATATGGATATGAAAAACTTGGTGCCCTTAGCCAAATTAACAATTGCCGAATGTATAGATTTATTATGATGTGTAAGGCGGGGCTATGTATAATTTATATATTTTGTACCTTACCCTTTGAGAAAGAGATGAAATAAAATGATTGGGAGAGGGGCGTAATTTAGTGCGTGTTGGTGGGTTATAGAGGAAGATAAGGTATTGGGAAGGAATGGTATTCCAAGTACGTTGGGCATTGGTGATAAGGGTCTCGGTGGAGCAGTGGGTAGGTTAAGGTAGGAGTGGTTGGGATAGTGGGATAGATAGAGTGGTTGGCTTTAAAAAGGAGAAAAGAGTAGGTTGATTAGAGAATGGGGATGGGAGAGGGTGGGTAAAGGTAGGGGATGTGCTGGGAGAGGGTGGGTAGAGGGAGGTTGGGATGGTGGGTAGGGGGTGGTATGGGAAAGGGTGGGTAGAGGGAGGGTTGGGATGGTGGGTAGGGGGTGGGATGGGAAAGAGTGGGTAGAGGGTGGTTGGGATGGTGGGTAGGGGGTGGGATGGGAAAGGGTGGGTAGAGGGAGGCTTGGGATTGTGGGTAGGGGGTGGGATGGGAAAGGGTGGGTAGAGGGAGGGTTGGGATGGTGGGTGGGGGTGGCATGGGAAAGGGTGGGTATAGGGAGGGTTGGGATGGTGGGTAGGGGGTGGGATGGGAGAGGGTGGTTAAAGGGAGTGGTGGGATGGTGGGTAGGGGCTGGGATGGGAGAGGGTGGGTAGAGGGTGGGTAAAGGGTGGGATGGCATGGTGGGTAGGGGGTGGGATGGGAAAGGGTGGGTAGAGGGAGGGTTGGGATGGTGGGTTGGGGGTGGGTTGGGATGGTGGGTTGGGGGTGGGTTGGGATGGTGGGTTGGGGGTGGGTTGGGATGGTGGGTTGGGGGTGGGTTATGGGTGGGATGGGAAAGGGTGGGTAGAGGGAGGTTGGGATAGTGGGTAGGGGGTGGGATGGGAGAGGGTGATTAAAGGGAGTGGTGGGATGGTGGGTAGGGGCTGGGATGGGAGAGGGTGGGTAGAGGGTGGGTAAAGGGTGGGATGGCATGGTGGGTAGGGGTGGTATGGGAGAGGGTGGGTAGAGGGAGGTTGGGATGGTGGGTAGGGGGTGGGATGGGAAAGGGTGGGTAGAGGGAGGGTTGGGATGGTGGGTTGGGGGTGGGTTGGGATGGTGGGTTGGGGGTGGGTTGGGATGGTGGGTTGGGGGTGGGTTGGGATGGTGGGTTGGGGGTGGGTTGGGATGGTGGGTTGGGGGTGGGTTGGGATGGTGGGTTGGGGGTGGGTTGGGATGGTGGGTTGGGGGTGGGTTGGGATGGTGGGTTGGGGGTGGGTTGGGATGGTGGGTTGGGGGTGGGTTATGGGTGGGATGGGAAAGGGTGGGTAGAGGAAGGGTTGGGATGGTGGGTAGGGGGTGGGATGGGAGAGGGTGGGTAGAGGAAGGGTTGGGATGGTGGGTGAGGTGGGATGGGAGAGGGTGGGTAGAGGGTGGGTAGAGGGTGGGATGGCATGGTCGGTAGGGGCTGGGATAGGAGAGGGTGTTTAGAGGTAGGTTTGGGATGGTGGGTGGGTAGAGGGAGGGTTGGGATAGTGGGTAGGGGGTGGGATGGGAGAGGGTGGGTAGAGGAAGGGTTGGGATGGTGGGTGAGGTGGGATGGGAGAGGGTGGGTAGAGGGTGGGTAGAGGGTGGGTAGAGGGTGGGATGGCATGGTCGGTAGGGGCTGGGATAGGAGAGGGTGTTTAGAGGTAGGTTTGGGATGGTGGGTGGGTAGAGGGAGGGTTGGGATGGTGGATAGGGGGCTGGATGCGAGAGGGTTGGTAGAGGGAGATGGTCCTTAGAACACGTTTTGACCATTTTCGGAAATGTCTGTTTGTATCTGTGTGTGTCTATGTGTGTGTTTCTGTGCTTGTGGGCGCTCTAACGTGAAAACTATAAGTCGTATAAATACCAGACTTCATTTTCACTGTGGTTGATGCTATCTGAGTTGATTATTTTTTGAAGTAAATCGGTTAACCAAAGTCGAGCTCTATTCTTCAAAGCAAATTTCCGGTTTCGAAAATATCTCCATTAATATGATATTTATTTGTATACTATAGTTTATAAAAGTTTTGGAAAATGTAATTTACTATAACTTTTGTATGAAACATATTTTGTATAACTGATTGTATAGGAGTTATTCATGAAATTCTGATAATCCGGAAGGTGCTGATATTGAACTTTGTGGGCGCTCTGGGCACTGGTTCGAAAGGCCAATTTCATCGTGTTTCAACGAATATTTGCCGAAAAACATTATTTATAATTTTTGTGACGTTAAAGATAATATGATATAAATTCATCAATTATCTTCCAAGTTTAGATTGAATATAGAGTTCGAAAATACTGTAGTAGATAAATATTTACATCTTGTGTATGGAGAAATTCATGTGCTGGCCACATCAGATTTTTTTACATTTGCATTTAACTTTAACTATCTAACCTGGAGAACTATTAGCTTCTCTAATACTTCGCGGAAACCAAAAGCAACTATCTGTCCTAGCAACTACTTCCCTGTATCACTCTTTTGTTTCTCTAGAAGATCGCGTAAGATTGTAACTGGGATAACAATATCAGTTATCTCCTCCCCGAAATCGGCAGTGATAAATTTATCAAAGAGCTTCCGTCAATATTTAAGTCTCCCATCAATAAGAGAGTTCCATCCGAGGGATTCTATCATAGCAGAAACACTGCTGCCAAATCTGAGATCTCCCTTGACGAACTTTGCTGCTCTACCATCCCAAGATCGGAAATTAATGCTACTTCGTGAGGATCCCAAATCGCACAGCAATACTCAAGTAGAGGTTAAGGAAAAGTACGCTCTTTCTTTTACTCTCGATTAACATCCCCTTAGAATTCCAATGGATAATCTTTGTATCCCATTCGCATTTTTTATCACCCTTCGAATATTTCTTTTTTGATGGAAAAATTACTGCGGAGCGTTATTCCTAGGTATTTGTGATGCATCACGAGCTACATATTCTTTAGCCATATTTTAATTGCAAATCGAGCAGAATTAGTCATATCTGGATTCATTTAGAGGCTTTGGAAGACATACCTCCAAAAAATATCAAGTTTTATCTTTCCCGGAGGTCACAATAAAATGACGAAATCCAAAAAATTTGCGTTTTGATCATTTTCCTTAGAATTAGAGTAGTAGTAGTAATGTTAGAAGTGCCTCGACAGCTTAGGTCATTTCGCACATCGGCTCCTACCGGGATTCGAACCCGGGATCGTTTTCACCAAAAGCAAACGCTCTGTCCACATGACTATCCGGGAGCCTTTAGAATTATAGATAGGCTGTTTTAGTATGGATTTAAATGGAAGCTTTGACGAAGTTATTCTGAATTAGGAACCGATTTTATTTATGCGATGCAAAATCCCTAAAGAAAACGCCCGTAAATGATTAAAATGTTTGCTGATAATTCGAAATAGATTTACAAATTTAGAATCATTAAAAGCTTTTGACGTTCTCAGTCGTGAATAGATATTTTCTTACGAGAAGGAGTTATTACAAAAATAACACAGAATACTATTGGAAAAATTTCAGTTTTATCTGCATGATATACTTAAGTAATTAAAAAAACTTATCCGTCAAGTATCCGGAAAAGGAACAGATTTTTAAATAAGGGTAGCTGAAAACCCTGAAAAATTAATAAAACCATTATTTAGTTTAGCCATATTTTGATAAAATATCGAGCAATACTCGAGGAATAATCCAAATTACGAATAAATTTTCTCTTTTTCGTAGTAGTATACAGAAAAAAACTCATCGGAAAAATTATAGTTTCTTGCAATAATTTGCTTAATAATTTTAATTAACTATTCCAATTCGGACTTGTTTAACGATTTCTACGGGATCTATCAGCAAAAGAAATACATTAGCACTCTTTGCGAGCAGAAAATTCCACAAACTTCAAAAAAATAATTGGAGAAACTTCAGTTTTTTTGCTACAATTTGCCCAAATATGGATATTAATGTTGTGAGGTTCAGAGCCGTGCGCAGGATTTGCTCGTGCGGAGGGTTTTTCTCATTAAAAAATAGTAACTATTTTAATACAACTATCAATAATAAACGTACGCGAGAACGTACAGGAGTCCTGACAGACGATAACATGAAATTTGAAAGAGGCACTACATTTTGGAAGGAAAAGTTTACTAAATGAACCATTAAATAATATAATTTCATTTTATCCTATCTTCAATTCATCATTCGAGGAACATTTTGTATGAAGGATCCTTATGGGGGGAGTTCGAACTACCAAACCCCCCCCGTGCGCACGGGCCAGGTGAGGTTGACTATGTGGACGCCATTCAACTATATTCAAAGACCAAAAAGAGAGTCTTTGTTCAATCTCCTTTGTAGAATTAATCTCCGATCTCGAGATGGTAGTGCAGCTAGTCAAGGAAGCAATATCGAAAAAGCGATACAGGGAAGTAGTTTCCAGGAGAGATAGTTACTTTTGATCGTTTTTCCCGCGAAATATTGGAGAAGCTAATAGCTCTTCAGGTTATTTAGGGATCTCGGTGTTTTTACACCCCCAGCAAAGCGCCACTGGCGGATTGCAGTGTTTGATTGTAAATTATGGCTTGTGAAAACCTTATTATAGAGATTATATTTACTAGATAATGTTTACTGGATTATTTTTACAATATTATGTTGTTTTACATGAAAAAAGGCAAGAAAAGTAAAGGTTTTCATGATATTTTACTGGTATTCAAGAATGTTCACGTCAAATGCCTTATTAAAGTGAAAAGTTTACTATAAATTAGGGGTATCTCTATAAACTCTATAATTTTAGTCCTATATTGATAATTTTATGTCAATATCTGAGCACATAAAGACATTTATATATTTCAGATTATTTTTAGGGTTTTACATTTATTGATTTAACTGGCGCAAAAGTAAATATCTTATCTACCTTAAAAGCCAATATGTGTATAGCATACTTCGATTTTCAATCAAAATATGGTAAAAATATAAATTTTTTTCAATTATTTTCTACCCATCATCCCATAAAACGTCGAATATCCGTGAATTAAGGGAAAATTCCGTTTTTTGGCAAAATTTTGCTTAAATATCGAAAAATCAAATTCACATAAAGGTGGTTCAATTGCTTTTGTCGCAACGTAACTAAATTACTATATCAATATCAATATTTGAGAATATTAATATAAAGAAGGATGTTTTTCCGAATTATTTCGGGTTATCGATGTTTTTTTGAGATTTCTACTCCGGATAAGCTTTACAATGAATCAAAATTTGTGCATTTAATCTTGTTTTTAAGCAAATTACGGCCAAAAAAACTATATAGTGTATAAAAAAATCTATATACAAAAAAATTTTATATTTTATCTCGATTTCTAATAAAAAGGTGGTAGGAAACAAATATTTTTAATCATTTTCTGGTTTTTCATATTTCTTGGGTTACCTTCCCCACGAAACTGTATATCTTCGAAAACATTTCCCAGGAAAACATTCTTATATTTTAAATCACATAATCTAGTAAAATATTAACTCTACAATAATTATAACGAGACTCCGCCGAAGATAAACGAAAACAAACCTACAGAATTTCTGCTTTCTATATATACAAGACATCTAACTTCCCTCATCAGTAAAGTGGTAATGTCTATCCTTCCTGACTGTAATTATGTACCTACAATTGTTCGTTACCTTCTTACAGAAAATATCTCGTTATCCATGTCATATATCGTCCTCATTAATCATCAGTTTTATGGGCCTCGATTATTTTTACGGTATAACACTTCGGATTCAACAATGGGATCGGTTGTCAGGGGGATGAGTTGTTTACAACCTCCAATTATCATAAAATGTTCGTATTCTTCACCGATATTCTCGCAAATTCGAATCAAAATTAAGATTCCACGACCAAAATAAGAATCTTTATTTAATTTTCTTTCTTTCGGTGCTTGTCTCGTTGAAGTGCGACTATTCCTTCTAATTTAATTCTGCGAAAGAAATAAACCCTGCATGCGATTAAAATGAGTTTTACGTGTATTTTTCATGGAAAACTATCTGAGTGATCTGGGTTCGAACCCCGTGAAATTGTGGGATAAAAAGACGACAGCAACTCCTTACAGTTTGAAGAGAACACATGAATAAAGTTTGAAGCAAATCGGACGAACGGTATAGCCTCCAATCTTAGACAAACGCACTCAAAGAATTACGATTTCATTATATATCTACGCGTAAAAGTCGCTTGCAATCGGTAAATGTTGATGAATTATGTACTTTTGACAGCACCTGGAAACTACGACTAATAGACTTTAGTCTGTGGCGGTTTCAAAAATGTGAAGTCGATATATTGGGAAATTCCTCAAAAGAATCTCTGTGTTCAACTTTAAATGAATGTCGTTTACAAATTTGGTCATGGATTCGAACCAAGGACCGTAAGGAAGTCAATGTCGAATGTTGACGACTGCTCAGCACATACCGGGTCTATTTATTCGGGAAATGCGTCATAGAAATAACTGAATCTCTGGCATTCATTCCGTCTGAAAGAATTAAGATCAACTGGTGTCGAACCCAGGACCTTTTAGCAATATGTGATTAAGTATAACAACTGGGTAGGGATAAAATTAATTGAATTCCTAGTTTATAGTGGATATCATACAGAGTGGTTCCAAAAATTAAATTCAAGTTTACCCAATTCGAAATACATGACTAAAAGAAAATGGGGATCTAGCATCGATCCCAGGATCAATAGGAAAACAGTACACTGCGTATATGAAATATATTTATGACGTCTATTCACATACCTGGTTTTACGCTCTCGTGTTATCGAGAAGTGTTTTGATACAATTCTCACTCACCTGGCGTCGAACTCACGGACATCTGGTGACATTTATATGATAACTAGCAGGAGCGCCCGTTGATTCTCAACGGGGAATATAGAAGTAGATTAAATTAAAGTTGCCGGTCGTGCAATCTATAAATTCCCTTTAGAATACAGTCTAATATCCCGAGCTATTCTTACTATACAGAAAAATTCATGAGCTCGGGTCAACAATCGCATTGATCGTCGGGAGGATTGGCTGTTTACAACTTCAACAATTTTGGAAAATTCACGCGTATTTTTTCGAAATTCTCGAAATTTCGATTCGATAACAATATTCCACGATCAAAATTACCATATTCATTTAATTTCCGTTATTTTGCTTCTTGTCTCGACTCTGCTCGACTATTTTTCTATTTTAATTCTTCAAAAGAAATATAGCCTGCTACCGATAAAAGTGAAGATTAGATTTATTCTATATGGAAACCCATCTGAGCGATCTTGGTTCAAACCCAGAAAAGTTATCGAATAAAATTGAGACAGTACGTCCTTCCTGGTCCCAGAAAACACCTAAGCAAAGTTTGACGGGAATCTGGCAAACAGTTTGTACTAAAATCGTCGACACGCAACATAAAAACAGACGTACAAACCCACAGAATATTTGCTATATATCATACAAGACATCTTATTTCCCTCATCCATGAGCTGGTAATCTCCTGACTGTAGTTACATACCTACAATTGCTGGTTACCTTCTTAAAGAAAATTTCTCGTTATCCATGTAATATATCGTCCTCTTCAATCACCAGCTATATGGGCCTAAAGTCCATGAGTATTTTTACGGGATAAAACATTAGCTCGGATTCAACAATGGGATCGGTCGTCAGGGGGATGAGTTGTTTATAGCCTCGAATTTTCACAAAATCTTTGTATATTTTACCAATATTCTAGCAACTTCTAATCGAAATTAAGATTCCACGACCACAATAAGAATCTTTATTCAATTTTCTTTCTTCCGGTGTTTGTCTCGACTCTGTACAAATATTCCTTCTAATTTAATTCTTCAAAAGAAATAAAGCCTGCAACCGATAAAAGTGAAGCCTACGTGTATTCCTTATGAAAATCTATCTGAGCGATCTTGGTTCGAACCCAGCAAAATTCTTAAATAAAAATGCGACAGTACTTCCTTCCTGATATAAATGGACACGTATGCAAAGTTTGAGACAAATCGGGCAAACGGTGTGGACTCCAATCCAAGACAAACAAACCCACAAACACACAAACAAACCCACAGAATTTCTGCTTTATATATATAGATTACTATATAGTCCTCCACTGGGACATACGTGATTCTTATTTCTCTATCATACCGTGAGGTTCATTAAATATTTTTCGAAATTTCGCGGAACGTAGCCAAAATGGCCGTAGTATTGTCCTTGCTATTTACATATCACAGTTTAAATACATTGACATTTCAACAAATTGCATTAATCCTCACATAAATCCTTACCATTGACATTGTATAGACTTAAAATCCTTGTGTATTCAAATGAGAAAATGCTTGAGCTCGGATTCAACAATCGCCTTTCAGGGGAACACTTTCTTTACCGCATAGAAATTTCACGACATTTTCGTACATTTTGCTATAGTTCTCGTAAGTACGACTCGAAACGATATTCCACGACCAAGATAAGAATGTTCATTTAATTCTCTTTCTTTTGGTACTTGTCTCGACTGACGTGACCATTATTTCTAATTTAATTGTGCAAATAAAACGAGGCCTGCAAACTGTAAAAACGAACTTTACATGCATTTCTTACGTAGAATATTTGCACTGACCTAGCGTCGAACCAAGGATAATCATCGAAGATGTCTTTGTAGTTTTCCTTGTATATTCACGGCTTCTAGCTATCCCACGAATTTCAACGCTCTACTTTGCCGGAAAGTGCCTCGAAAAAAAATTCGTAAATTCTGTCAATGCATCTTTATGGAAAAAATCGGAATTTCGGGGTCTTATGGCTTTGAACCCATGAGACTGATGTTCAAAATCGCTTTATTTCTGATAGCTACACGCTGTCCAGTTCGTCGTAAACATCTCAAGTCAGTGACACTTGTGGAACATGGTTAGAATTTTGATGAATGAGTCAGGAGTGTAGCTTAATATATTGTAATAGTAATATATTAAAAGGCAAAGAAAAAACTTTTTTCTGTTTATAAGCGTATTGATCACATGAAGTAAGGTATGTTTAGGCATACTTAACCTCTACATGGAGAAGGACTGGCAAAAGTTATTATCTTTGTCACATTATCCTTGGTTCGACTGTGGACGACTGGCAATGTCGGAAATTCAACCGATGCATATTAAAATTTTATCAGACATTGAACAAGCTGTTACGAAAACATTCGTGATTTCGAGCGAGCAAAGAAAGCGTATTTTGGCTTACTCAAACAGAGGATATTATCGATAAAAAATAAAGCTTGAGTAAAGGCGTAAAACATCCGTGACCCTTTTGTCTTAATCCTTATTAAAGCGTCGACAACTGAACACACAAAGGTAAACAATTCCGACAGCGCGTTATCTAATCTTGAATCGGGCTCTCGCTGTAGCAAACTTCGCATACCGAACAAATGTTAGGTAACTCGTTCGTAGTTAAATGGAGAAAAAATTGAGTTGTACTCACTTTTCCAAAGAAACCTCGAAGTCCCTTGAGTCATGCTCGTTGTTCATGGAGTAGTTCACAGAAGAAACGAAGTCGCGGGTTCGACACGAAGCTTGGGCGATGCCTTCTTCAAAAGGGCGAAGGTTTACAAGTCCAAAAATCGATGATTAATGAGAGATTCATGAGCTGCCGCTTAGGATTTGGTGCGAGATTTACAAGATGCTTTTACTGTAATTTATGATTACTAATTCCGCGAGGGAATCGTTTTTCCTCGTCCAATTCACGAATGAACGTAATTAAACTTTTAGCCTCTTTCAAGTTCAACTGCATCTTGACACGTCTTGCTTTCTTTTACATGCCTCTGTTTACTTGTTTTCGTCAATACTACAGTTAATGTTAGATAGCTATAAATGCTTAAATTACCAAATTCAATTAGAATCGTTCGCGACAGAGTGAAAAATCGGTTTACTCTGACAACCTTTCGCTATGAACGACCGTCGCTCACTAAAACTCTGCAATTTCTTGGGTTGAAAGGTTGGGCACCTTTGGAAGGCAACGTGCTATCCCTCCCAAGGTTGAACCGAATAGTATTGAAGGTCGATACCCCGCGGAAAGGTATCCCAAACAATTTGAAAATGTTTTTTTACGATCGATTATGAAGAGATGAAAATTTAAAATGGCCATTTCAGTGATTCCTAGATTGGTTCCCAATAGAATTTATCCTGCAAATTATTTTTCGGATCTATGCACACGACTTTCTTTCCCCTGAAAGTCTTTTGAAAGATATAAATTCGTTTACATTCAAAAATATTGAAGGCCATCTCTAAATCTTTTACTTCTTCGAAAAGAAAAAATTACGTCCAAATCACCCGTCAATGGAATTAATATAAAAGTAGTAGATTCAGTTGAATATCTCGGGATCAACATTACTAATAACTTAAATTGGAACACGCATGTTCGAAAAATCTACGGCGAAGCAAGTAAAAGGATTTGTAAAGCGTAGGTAAATGCGATGAAAAGGTGAGAGAGCGATGTTATTTTACCTTGGTCAGACCCCTTCTGGAATATGCGGCAAGTATATGGGATCCGGCGGATGAAACTCGAGAAAGTGCAGCGTAAAGCGGTCGGTTTAGTTAAGAAATACTACGATAAAAAAGCACCAAAATGCTCTCAGACGTAGGTTGGGAATCCTTGAAAGACAGGAGATTGGAAGCTAGGCTGCGATTGCTTAATAAATTCAGGGAAACCACATTTTCGGAGGATAAAATCGGTATCATGAAATCCCCCTGCTATATTGATCCGATAATGACCGTAAGTTAAGAGAAATAGATTCTAGGACGAATCGTTTTAAAAATTCATTTCTTCCGCGAACGATACGCGACAATAACCGAATAAGGAAGTAGTTGAGATTCAACTGGTGTTTACATCCCCTGCCACACGCCGAAAGGCGGCTTGTAGGGTATTAATGTAGATGTAGAATAATAGCTTAATTAGCACACAAAGGTTACCCCAAATACGTGTGCTATAATAAAATGGACGACAAAAACACAAAAATGTGGTAAAAATACAGTCAGGAATAAAAGCAATAAAAAAGACAAAATAATAGGATAATGCTCCTGAGTTATTAGCAAAAATTTAATATTTTTACTTTCTCCCTATACGTAGTATTAAGTATTGTATTCGCAAAAGAATTCCACCCCCAGATTTCGACGGAAATAATTGTTTTGGGGCCCATAGAGTTCGTTTTCGCTATTTTCCCGAACATGTCTGTCGGTGTGTCTGTGTGTGTGTCTGTCTGTGGTAAAAAGTTTGTGGGCGCTCTATCTTAAAAATCAATTATCCGATCATTTCCAAAACTCATATTTAGTATTTTCCTAACAATGCCAAGACGATTAGATTTTGGTGAATATCGCTCAACCGGAAGTTCCAGCTTAACCGGAACAAACAAAAGTTGTTTCTTAAATATCTCTGTCAGAATGCAATGTAGGTATATACAATTACATATAAAACTTATAGATAATGCAATTTACTACAACTTTTGTATGAAACATTTTTTCGTAACACTAATTGTTTAGGAGTTATTCCCCAATAATGGTTAACCGTAAGTTGTTGTTTATCCAGAAATGGAAGTTATTCATACATATCTCTGTCAAAATGCAATGTAGGTATATACAATTATTTACAAAAGTTATAGATAATGTATTTTACTACAACTATTGTATGAAACATTGTCCTTTAACACTCATTGTTTTGGAGTTATTTATGTATTACCGGCATAGGCTTCTGTTTTCAATAAATATGGTGAAAGTCATGTGCTGGCCACATCAGATTTTTCCTTGTAGTATTCAGGAAATTACAAAAGAATTCCACAAAGTTTGAGAGTTCAATAACAGAACTGCTAATTCTTGGGATAGGCGGAGTGCACAATTTTCTTGTGAAGGGAATTGTCAAAAGTAACGAATTTAGAGTTCTGTTAGGTGGTACAGCAATTCCAAAAAAGTTGATGAGTTCCCAAATGGAAAAAACGGACTTGAAAAAAGTCTGATATGGCCGGGAATTTAACCCAAGAACCTCCTCTATCTAGGCTACCTAGATGGTTAAGGCAGCCTCCCGGATAGAGGAAGATCCTGGGTTCGATTCCCGGCCCTGTCAGACTTTTTTCAAGTCTATTTTTCCTTGTGATTGTTTTTCCTGGGTGCACGCCCTTATGTGCAAAGTCACCTCAACCCTTTCCTTAAGTTGATTAGTTATTACAGCCCAAGTATTCAATGCTTGATCCCATAGCGATGTGGAAATTGAATAATATACTTTAGTACGATCCGATGATTAATAATGATATTAAAAATTACGTTCGCGGTACTCTGTTTATCTTAGAGAATATTTGTCTCATTCTAAATATTTCGCAATCTCCGAAAACTATTTGACGACAAGCTACAGGAAGAACTTTTCCAACGGATTCTAAAACAGAAATAGAAAACAGATGCGAATCCACACGGTTACTCATGCGCTGAGCAAAACCACATCTTCACTGTTTTACTCAATTACATCTAATTAATAACACTAGAACTACCGATGGAGTCATTTTGACTCCACGCGAGCTTTATTTCTCTGCCATGACTAAAATTTTTTGAATATTGGCTTGAGATTCCGTGACTTTTACTAATTTTTGACACAAAAGAAGAATTTGCGATGAAAATGGTTTTTGATGAAAGCTTTTTAGAAACAATGATGACTTCACACTTACTGTATATCAAGGTAAACCAAACAAGAATGTCACAATTCTTAGCTCCATCCATCCCGATTTCGGCGTTCCTACTGATTCCGCTAAGAAAAATCCTGAAACGATGAATTTTATGATTGAAACTAAATACGGAGTGGATGTCGTAGACCTAATGGCACGTAAATATACCACAAGAACATGTACTCGGCGATGGCCTGTCCACTCGTTAGAAAATACTCTACACTTGGGGGGTATAAATTATAAAATTAATATAAAAAAAAATTACAGCATTTTTTGTTGAATTTAGATCCCCTATGAAAGAATGAATGTGTATATAGGTATATCCGGAGAAGCGTCTATATATAATAGATATAGGGGATCAAAATTCTAACCATGTTCCACAAGTGCCACTGACTTGAAGTTTTTACGACGTATTGACCATAACGTGTAACCTCCAGAAAACATCCGATTTTGAACCTCGGTGTCATAGGTTCGATTCCAGAAGGCCCAATAGTCGCGATTTTCTCCATAAAGATACAAGGTAGGAATTTTCAAAAATATTTTTGAGGCACTTCCCGGTAAAGTATAGAGTTGAAACTCGAGGGACCGCTAGAAGCCGTGCATATCCAACAAAACTTAAAAAGACATTTACGAATATTATCCTTGGATCGATGCTAGGTGGGGGCAAAAATCGTCCGTTTAAAATGCATTGCGGCGATTTTTGAGATTTTTTTTGGACCCATTCCCGACTGCATACAAACTTGAAATTCGGCATGATGTTAGATATTTTAAATATATTTCATTATCAAATTTTACATATTCGCTGATGGTCCTTGGTTCGATCCCAGAGAGCCATTTACATTCCTCAATGCATTTCTTATGGAGATAACGGAAACAAATTTTAGGTACTTCCAGGCATGATATTGACTTCAAACTTTGCGTAAGATAAGATCAAGTCCTCTCAAATCCAACTGCGCATTTGCAGCTACCAACGTGTCCTGGGTTCGACACCAGGCGTCTCTACAATCAGTAACTGATCCGATTTTCAATAATTATTTTGAACCCTTTCCCAATATTATAGAAACTTAAAATTCGGCATATAGTTAGACATCATAAATAAATTTTCCAAAACATGCATTAAATTTCCTAGATAGTCCTTGGTTCGAATCCAGAGAGCCTTTCACATTCTTGAAAAGTAGGACGTCGTTTGAGGTAGTTGCAGCCAATATTTCTGCTTAAATTTTCACACATAGTTGGAGATGGTGATCTTCTGTTGTGCTGCGTAGGAAGTCCACCAGGAAGACCCGGGTTCGATGCCAGACGATTAAATTGCAGCGAATTTTAAGAATATTCATAATCTTTTTTTTCTATTGAGGACCGTCCCGATATGATGCCGATATGAAATTAGTGTTGTCGTCCTGCTTGCAGTATGCAAGCTACATTTTATTCGTAAATGCAGTGTATGGGACAAGTGTCATATCCAGGAATTAGAAAAGCACAACGAAAGCGGATACGTTATTTAAAGAATTTCTATGTTAAAAGAGTAAATGTTACTCAGATGATAAAGGACACGGGATGGGAATCTTTAGAAGATAGAACATTTATACGAAGGATAAATCTACTAATTATGTTCAGGGAAAGTACGTTCTCAGAAGATGTAACTGATATAATGCGACTTCCCTGTTATGCAGGCACCTTCTGATATTGCGAGGAAGATTAGGGAAATAGATGCTATAAAAAGAATCGATTTTAAGCATTCATTTTGTCCGCGAAGTATGCGCGAAAGTAAAGTTTAGGAAAAAGGAGTCAAGGTGCATGCACCCCCTGCCAATATTCCGGATTAAACGAACTGGTATTCCAGTTAATACGATCTGATATTCCGGATCAAACGAACTGATATTCCGGATAAAACGAACTGATATTCGGGATCAAACGAACAGGTGTTCCGGATAAAACGAACTGATGTTCCGGATAAAACGAACTTATATTCCGGATAAAAAAATTGGTATTCCGGAAAAACGAAATGGTATTCCGGATTGAAAAAGCGGTATTCCGGCTAAAACGAACTGGTATTCCGGAAAAACAAAACGGTATTCCGGATTGAACGAACTAACATTCCGGATAAAACGAACTAATATTCCGGATAAAACGAACTAGTATTCCGGATAAAACGAACTAATATTCCGGATAAAACGAACTAATATTCCGGATAAAACGAACTAATATTCGGGATTAAACGAATTGGTATTCCGGATAAAACGAAATGGTATTCCGGATTGAACGAACTGATATTCCGCATAAAACGAACTGAATTCTGGATAAAACGAACTAAATTCTGGATAAAACGAACTGAATTCTGGATAAAACGAAATAGTATACCGGATAAAACGATCTAAAATTCCGGATAAAACAAAATGGTATTACGGATAAAACAAAATGGTATTCCGGATTGAACGAACTGGTATTCCGGATAAAACGAACTAATATTCCGGATAAAACGAACTAGTATTTCGGAAAAAACGATATGGGATTTCGGATTGAACAAACTAGTCTTTCGGATAAACGAACTAATATTCGGGATAAAACGAACTAATATTCGGGATAAAACGAAATGGTATTCCGGATTAAACGAATTGGTATACCGGATAAAACGATCTGAATTCTGGATAAAAAGAAATGAATTCTGGATTAAACGAAATAATGTACGGAATAAACGAAATGGTATTCCGGATAAAACGAACTGATATTCCGGATAAAACGAACTGCATTCTGGATAAAAAGAAATGTATTCTGGATAAAACGAAATAATGTACCGATTAAACGAACTGGTATTCCGGATAAAACGAACTAACATTCCGGATAAAACGATCTTATATTCCGGATAAAACGAAATGGTATTCCGGATAAAACGAAATGGTATTCCGGATTGAACGAACTGGTATTCCGGATAAAACGAACTAATATTACGGATAAAACGAACTAATATTCCGGATAAAACGAACTAATATTCAGGATAAAACGAACTAGTATTCCGGAAAAACGAAATGGTATTCCGGATTAAGCGAACTAATATTCCGGATAAAACGAGTTAATATTCGGTATAAAACGAACTGGTATTCCAGATTGAACGAACTAAAATTCCGGATAAAACGAACTAATATTCCGGATAAAACGAACTAATATTCCGGATAAAACAAACTAGTATTCCGGAAAGTTGAAATGGTATTCCGGATTGAACGAACTAATATTCCGGATAAAACGAACTGATATTCCGGATGAAACGATCTGATATTCCGGATAATACCAAAAAATATTCCGGATAAAATCAAATGGTATTTCGGATAAAACGAACCGATATTCCGGATGAATCGAAATAATGTACGGATTAAACGATCTGGTATTCTGGAATAACGAAATGCTATTCCAGATAAAACAAACTAATATTCCGGATAAAACGAACTGGCATTCCGGAAAAACGAACTAATATTCCGGATAATACGAACTTGTATTCCGGATTAAACGAAATGTTATTCCGGATAAAACGAACTAATATTCCGGATAAAACGAACTGGCATTCCGAAAAAACGAACTAACATTCCGGATAAAACGAACTGGCATTCCGAAAAAACGAACTAACATTCCGGATAAAACGAACTTGTACTCCGGATTAAACGAAAATTTATTCCGGATAAAATGAACTAATATTCCGGATAAAACGAATAATATTTAATGGATAAAACGAACTGGTATTCCGGATAAAACGAACTGGTATTCCGGATAAAACGAACTAATATTCCGGATAAAACGAACTTATATTTAATGGATAAAACGAACTGGTATTCCGGATAAAACGAACTTATATTTAATGGATAAAACGAACTGGTATTCCGGATTAAACGAACTAATATTCCCGATAAAACGAACTAATATTTAATGGATAAAACGAACAGGTATTCTGGATTTAACAAACTGGAATTCTGGATTAAAAGAACTGAAACGATTTTGACTAACTTCGTATTTTCATGCGGATGTTGCAAAATTGCAAAATTTTACCATAAGATTTGATTCGGGAGGCGGGACTCCACCTTTATTCCTATTGGCTCCCACGGAAAGAGAGAAAATGCGATTGTCGCTCTCTCTCTAACGAGCAAGTATTCAGTGAAAAAATAATATAGTCTATGGACTATAGTATATTTACGGGATAACACATCGGATTCAACAATGGGATCGGTCGCCAGGGGGATGAGTTGTTTACAACCTCCAATTTTCACCAAATTTTCGTATATTTCACCGATATTCTCGCAAATTCGAATCAAAAGTAAGATTCCACGAATGAAATAAGAATCTTCGTTCGATTTTCTTTCTGTTAGTGTTTGTCTCGTCAACGTGCGACTATTCATTCTAATTTAATTTCGCGAAAGAAACGAACCCTGCATGCGATGCAAATGAGTTTTACGTGTATTCCTTATGGAAATCTATCCGAGCGATCTGGGTTCGAACCCAGCGAAATTATGCGACAGTACTTCCTTCCTGACACCAAGATACACGTTTGCGAGTTTCAGTCGTATCTGAACATTTTCTTGTCCATAGAATTGACTAAATTTAGATTGATAACTAAAAGAGAAACGGCATATAAACGTGAGAAGCCATATTGATGAATAAACCCGACGACCGCGCCACGTAGCGAGGGATCGGGGAAGCAAAAAATACGCAACGCACATCAGGTAATAACAAAGCTATATTTAAGGGCGGAAGTGTTGAGAGATGAGAGATATTGGAGTCGGAAGCTGTGGATTCACTCCGGAGGCCATTGATTGAGGCGCCATCTGAGGGGAAGCGACAAAAGACGGTCGAATATATTTACAGAAGGAGGAAACGCATTAGGGAAGTTGAAAATGGGAAAATATTAGGGAAATTTGGAAAAAATAGAGGTTGATGTTTTTGTTAGATATTACCGGGATGTCTTATCTTGTGAGATAGTATAATTATTTACGTAATATTCTTATATCATAATTATTGCTGTGTATATATTTTTGTATTTGATATCGGTAATTCCCGTAAGAAATGCATGGAAGAAAATTTCGAACATTGATTTCATGCACTTCCCGACATAGGAGATGATTATAAATCTTTAGAGTCGTTAATGGTCCACTGGAGTGTTATATATCGATATTTGTCAGTCCAGAGTATCCTTGGTTCGACTCTGGACGACTCGAATCGTCTCTCTCATAAGAAATGCACGTAAAGTTCGTTTTGATCGATTGCAGACATTTTTTCTTTTGCAAAATTTAAGCAGAAATAATGGTCGTACGAAATCGAGATGAACACCAAAAGAAAGGAAATTGAACAAAGATTCTTATTTTGGTCGTCGAATATCGTATTCGAGTCGAAATTAAGAGAATTTAGACAAAAAAGACGAAATATTCGTGGGATTTTGTGGGCATAAACAAGTCCCTAACAACGAAGGTTATTGTTGAATTGAACTCTCACAGGAATATGTGGGATACGTAGGTACGGTGTGTTGTTGGATATTAAACAGTTTATACAACAACAAATACTTATTCCTCTGTCATTATTTGCTGTAGACAAAGTATCGTACTTTTAAGCTAAAAAATTATGAAATAGGTCGTATTGCATTATCATAAATGGAGGAGAAATTGATGAAACTGTTTTCTTCCAAATGGTATTCCAGGAGAACTGTTGTAGTTACGAGGCTGAAATTTTCATCAATTATAGAATAGACTGTCTTCTGTGTTTTTCTGATACGACATTTTCAGGAAAAGTAATCGAATTACGAAAGATGCGATGTTTTTCAAGATGGCCGGCCATTGGATGCACTAAATCTGTTTTTATTAACTCTGTAGACGAAACTATTAGAGCTGAGAAGTCGAGAATTACACAGAGCATAGAGAAAAGAACGCAGAGTTTAGCAGTGACAGTAATTTTGGAGGCCTTTGTGAATTTGGTAGTAAAAATTAGAACTGAATTCCAAAATTAATGATAAATCGAAGATGGTAGTGGCCTAAACTCCCCCTTCGTAAAACTACAACTTGTAAACTCATTAGTTATGCCTCACTTCGACTATTGTGATATAGTCCATCAGGATCTGATCATAGCCATCAAATTACAGCGCATGCAAAACTCTGCCGTGAGTTGACTTTCAACTTAAAAAGTACGATAACGTTTCGGAATATTACTCCAAGCTATCTTTGCTACAACTAGATTGGAGTCGGAAGCATCACATTTTGTCCAGCACCAATAGATTTTTAGCGACAATTTATTTATTTATTTATTTATTTATGTATTTATTTATTTGTTTATTTATTTATTTATGTATTTATTTATTTATTTATTTATTCAAATCTTACATACGGCATAACAATGCCAATTTAAAGTGAAATATAAAAATATACATATAGTAAAGTAATAAAAATAAATAGTTAAAAAGTGTCGTAAAATATAGAGAAAAAGGAAACAAATATAAAGGTAGATTCTACAATTTTGTGGATCTGGTGTATGGTAAGCTCAGGTTCAAAAATTTCCGTTTAGATAGGGAGAAAGGGTCAATAGAAGGAGGAATTCATCAGAAGACGAAAGAAAAGGGAGTTCTTGATAAGTGAAAGTCTAAGAGTAGTATAGTGAAGTAAAGATGTCAAACGGGCTGTTTGGAATACGATAATTGATAAGTTAAGGCAGGACAGTCATAAAGGGAGTTCAGCAGTGAATGTAAGAAGGATAAATCTTGTTCTGATCTATTGACAGATTCCAAGGATAGTTAAGATAGAATTTTTAGAGGATTGACGGAAGGAACTCTGGCTTTTACAATTCTGAGAAAGAAGTTCTCTCTAATGAGGAAAGATTTTTAGCAACAAGATCACCTAAATATATTAACTCCTTATTCACATATTTTGGATTCCATTCATGACCGCAAAACGAGAGGTTGCAAGAAACTCTTGATTCCCCAGCACAGAACTGAAATGTTCCATAAATCGATTACAGTCGCAGCTAGCAACCTCTGGAACAGAAAAAATCCGATGTGTCCAGCACATGACTTTCTCCATGTATAAGATGTAAATACTTATCTACGAAAGTATTTTCTATATTCAATCTAAACTTGGAAGATAAGAGATTAATTTATATCATATAATCTTCTAACATTATAAATAATGTTTTTCGGGACATGATCGATGAAAAACGATGAAATTGGCCATTCGCCCACAGCGCCCAGAGCGCCCACAAAGTACAGCTAACAGCATAAAAAAGTTACCACCTGAGATACAACCAGCATAGCTCGAGAAGGGCGAGTCTTTCAGATTCTCTGTTTTGAGCGCGCTTTTCGTCTTCCTCTTTATGCCTGGCACGTTTTGAAGGCTTTCGTGATGATATACATTTTACAAATACTCGCTAAAAGTCATTGCTTTTGCTGCGGTAGAAGCAGTACTGTATTATGAAATAATTAAATTCGTATTTCGTTAAATCGGCTCGAATCTCAAGCGTAATTCGCTCTTCTTCTTAAAATATTGGACAAGAATTACTTTGGCGGCTCTTAGTTCGTCCTAACATATATAATACATAATATTTTCCATAAATGCAGATTTATAATGAAATTGGTTATTTCAGTTAATGCTCCACATGCCCGCAGGATGATCGTTTTCGCAAAGATTATGCTTAATTATGATACGATAATTAATAGAATATGAACTACTGTAAATCAGGTCAACGAAAGTAGGAAAAATAAGAAAAAAAACGTATATTATAAATATAATAATGGTGTTGCAGCTTTGTGAAAAATAGTTAAGTAAGAAATACATTTAAATTGACTATCCGCAAGCCTCCATAAGGCTTATTGCAGAGAATGTTAAACACTCAACTATCTAAATAATTTACATATTTACACACCTTATAATATATGTAAGATGATAACAATATAAACCATCTGTCCTCGCTATTAAATCTCGGTAATATTTTCACCATCTGGCTGTGAAAATAACGATCGTTGAGAATAGGGATCATGTCGTCGCGTATTTCGTCATGTAAATCACAGCTAAGGAATATCTCTAATAATTATTGTCTTTACATAGTTATATTCTTAAAAGATACCCAGCGGAGGGCTCCGATCATTTTGGACTCACTGCTATCTAACCTGTAGTCTCTTAACAAACAGCTTTATATTTTACGCGCGAGAATTTATTTTGGGTAATGAAATCAGAAGGACTAGTCGTGCAGAGTCGAGCAAAGCGCAAAAAGAATTGCATAATATACTTGTAAATATTGAATTCCTTTATTTAAACCTCCGTCAAAAATTTTAAAATGCTAAAACGATTAAGAGTTTCAACATAGAAAATAGGTATGAGCCAACAACTTTAGGCTGTTACAACTCCACTCTAAATATTCGCACGTAAACGCTCATGCATGAAAAATACATTTAAATCTATTGCTAAGGATCTCTGTGGCAAGCCCACCTTTTGGTGCTACGTCTGCTTTTAATGTTTTTGTCTACATAACGGTTAATCGGTAGCATGCATACCTTCCTTCTCAAGAAAACAAAGGGAACTTCCCTGTGGGGGTGAGAGAGGAAAGAGAAAGGGTCTTCAATGGAGCGGTCACAGGTTACTTCCGTCTTCAATGCCTCTAATTTTCGAGGCATCGTTTAAGGGTTTTGTATGAGAGAGAGAATTGCCTGAATATGTCATTCTTCGTCATGGATGGTGATATAAAGAAAAGTTCGTCGAAGAAGGAATATGAATGGGTTACTTCATGGAGACGATGATAGGAAAATAAACAATGGGAATACGGAATATTTTATGCTTTCTAAGAAAAGAATGTTTATTCTCTACAACTCTAAGGCATACATCTAAAAAATATGAAGATAATGTGGTAAACAGGCTCAGAAGTGATGTGCAGAGATCCTGGGATGTTGGCTATTTATAAGATTGAGAAAACGATTCAAGCCATTTTAAGACAAAATAATGCAGGTTAGAGGGTGACCGGAAAAATATGTTTTCAATGGTTCAGCCAGAGGGAATGTAAATTAGATCAAAGATTCGAAAAAGTTTCATTTTCCTAACATACTGAATTAGATTTTATGTGAACTTACTTCTAAAACGTTCATTTGCATCCAAAATTCATAAACCATTAACAATAGACCTATCACATTCGAAATTATTAATTATCAATGTAAATTTATTTTACTTCAAAAATTATTGGCATAGGGTAGTATATAGTAATTTTGGTTTATAAGAATATGCCTACAATGTGCATACATTCATGCATACAATTAGAGCTTCCGCCAGTTGATCCCACACAAATGTCGAGCAATTCACACATTTAAATTTCTGCACCTTCAAGATATCGTAAATGTCTTCCTTATCTTTAAACCAAGAAGTTTTAAGGAAGAATAGGTGAGGCTTGGAAAACAGCATTAAGATTCAGTAGTAATAGATTCTCCTGACATATTTCCCAAGAAAAGAAGCTTTACCCGTCTTATTTAAGAGTAATCATAGATAATAAGTACGAGATGTCAGTATTTCTAGAGCTTTATTCAGTAATCGCTGATGGACTAAACTGGCCTCTCATTAAAAAAAGGAAAGGGAAAATACGAAGGCTAAATTTTAATTATTAAACAGCATTTACGGGTGTAAGGGCAACTCAGATGGATTACGCCTGATTTAGCAGTTTTCCTAAATGTAATTTCCGTAAAAATATAGCCATAGCTCAACGACTATAAGGAATGGTGGAAATAACTAAGGAAAAAGATTCACAATTTCTTACATAACGCTGTTTCACCAAGTAACGGCTTCTTCAATCAATTGGAATTAAAGGAAATTACTCAGAGAAATAGGACCAAAGAAAGCTGCATCCATTGCGAAGGAAATTGATTCCAATCCTTGGGAGGGGGTAATCTGAAGATTATTGACATTCTGGGCAGGCAGACGTTTAGAACTAGTTCCCCTTAATGGATAAAAAAAGTTTACTTAAATATTGTGACCGGGTGTAATCGTGAAAATTACCTAAGCTATAGTAACGAGTTTAATTTTATCATTGAGAATCTTCAAGGGATCTGAGAAGAGCCCACAAATGCTGTCGACGGTCTCCCAGACTGCCCATGTCTCGGACCGTCTATGCTTTCAGGAGTAGAATTAAGCATATATTAACCGTAGAAAGATCACTCCCGAAGAAATTAAGCTTCGGAGCATTCTAATTCCAAAATTACGTTCTCAATATTTACATTCATCTTTTCAGGCTTTTTCTTCTAACCAATGATTTTCATAAACCTTCAAGATACCCTTAGAAATAAATCAACAACAAAACGGGAAAATTTAAGAAATAGCTATTTGCGTAAACTAGCGTTCCTTTGGTTCTTTTTCATTACTATCATTGAATGTATAGTGTTTTCAATCCCTTTACCCATTAAATGTTAGATCCAGTTATTAGTTTCGTAGATTTTAAGAACCTTAAAAATTAATATAAAAAAACCACCAAGAGAAAGTGAATACATTTTTTCTCTCAGTGTTGATGATAGCCAAAACGTTAAACTCATCTTGATACACTGATAAAATTTGCTATTCGATCTCATTTGGTTTATAAAATACAAAATAAAGATGTCATTTAAATACGCATTTAAACACAATTATAATAGTCATTACTGTAACACACACGCGATAACTTGCCCATCCTGCGTCGAGTACTAATAATTCATACTCTAGCTAAGTCTTTAATTTGGTTAGACGTCGATTAACATTGTCATGCAGAAGTCACAATTCCACGGGTAGCGGTCTTAACATTTTTCGTAACTAATAAAATAAAAGATGGTCTTCTTAAAATACTGAGAACTTCGAAATAAACAAATTGTAATACTCTTCGGAGTCGATTGGTGGATCAGTAAATAGCTAAAAAAAGTGAGAGAAGTAACTTTTGAGAAACAAAATTTCGAGAATTTTACCAGAAGGACGTCTACCGCTGGCCTTTTACTACAGTATTTACTGTAAGCCATTACTCTGAAACGATAAGGAATCCATGGATCCAATTTTTAGAACGGTAGTTTCATCAAGCGATTTATGATTATTTTCATTCAATCCACATCAGATAAACAGTGAGATTTCGTAAGTTATAGGCTGAAGAACATACAAAATTTCTAATCTGATGCTCTGCAGTCCCACTTTATGAGAGATTTATTTCTTCGAGTCATCCTTCTATTTGCGAGCTAAAAATTATACATATATCAGAGAAGGCTAGCGGTCACATTATTTTAGATAAAATCAAAATGAATCGAGCAAATGGCAACCAGTCCTCTTCTCCCAACCAGAAAGTTTTTCCTTTCCATTCCCCTTCGGTAACAAAAGGTTTATCTTGTCCATTTCCACCACCTATTTCGTTTTGTCCTGTTTAACAGTTTTCCAAGAATTCTACCCTTTCACCTGCACACACACTTTTGTTCCCTCTCATTCTTTCTTCTTTTTCAAGGCACACGCCGTATGGAGGATCGCGTATTTATGTAAATGTTGAAGATGGTGCTAGTAAACGTCAAAGCTAATTGTGAGAATTAGCTACAGTGTTGTTATAAGGATAATTTAATTTTACAAATTCTTGGATTGTATAATCTATAGGAGTCACGAGAGTAAGGGGAAATGGTAATCTAGAAAAGATTATTCCTTATTTAAATCAATCAAATGAGCTTTTACTTTGGGGAACTCCATAGGTAATAAGCACAAGGAAATAAATAACTTTGTCAAAGTTACACGACTTTTTGTGTGGAAGATGTGGAACTTTTATTTCCTTGTGTTTATTCCTTAGTTATTTCTCTTCATGATAGAACGCTTTTCAATTGGGAAAGTTGAACGAAAGGGTTGTAAAAGTAATCAAATTAAATTATAATAATCCACCGAATTATGCACATATCTTATGTATAAAAATTCAGCCTGCATATGTTTGTGCCCGCAAAACTCAAAAATCACTTGGTCGATTGACTTGAAATTTTTATAGAACATTGAATTCAAATATATATATATACGAAAGTGTTTATATTGTAAAAAATGGCGACACTTCGTCCTTGCTTCGATCCCAGACGAGTCAAAGCATTTCCGTAAGAAATGCACGTAAAGTTCATTTTTGTCGCTGTATGCTTCATTTATTTTGCAAAATTAAATTAAAAATAATAGTCATACGAGATTGAGACAAGAACCAATAGCAGAGTAAATGAATAGAAAACCTTATTTTGGTCGTTTATTGTTGTTTCCGAATTGAATTTTCGAGATTTTTTACGGAATACACGAAATGTTTTGTGAGTATAAACAGCCGGTCCCCCTGACGACAAATGCCATTGTTGAAACCGAGATCCTGCTTTTTGGCCTATTTGAAATTAAGAAGAAGAGAATAGTTGCTGGTTTCGTTCACATTGATGAGCATAATCAATCGTTGGAAGTGATTTAAACGATCGATTTTCGAAAAACGAAATGTGAGTTAATTTGATACCGAATGTTGTATTCAGTTAAATTCATTTGTATCGTTTTGGAAATGATTTAATAATCTGTTATCGAAAATTAAAGTGAGAGTGACTTTGAATGCTGCATTCAATTCGATTCATTTCTTTAGTTATCTTCCAGTTGATCGTCGTCAAATTCAATCGTAAGCGTTACCACATCAAATGTTGCGGCAGATAATGGATAGTAGTAAATGATTTTTATATATATAACGAAAATTCTCCATCCAAACGCGAGAGCCGAGCTAGCGTAACGTACCATGTTCTCCATCTTTCTTTTCTCTCCCTCCCTTTTCGAGAGAAAGGCTCGCCGGCCCGAAATTTGGACTTAGAATATCTTGGTGGGTCAGGGGTGGTAACTTTTTTTTGCTGTTAGCTGTACATAATCAGTAACTTCCGGTTTATCAGTATTTCACGAATAACTCCTAAACAATCAGTTACACAAAAATATGTTAAAAACAAAAGTTATAGTAAATCAATTTTCTTAAACCTTTGTATTTAATAATCTATACCTTTATAGTATATTTACGGAGATATTGTGAAAACCGGAAATGAGCTTTGATGAATGAAGCTCGACTTTCGGTTAACCGATTTACTCCAAAAACTAATCAACTCTGACAACACACATCACAGTACTATATATGAAATTTGGTGTTGATACGACCAATAGTTTTCACGTTAGAGCGCCCACAAGCACACACACACACACACACACACACAAACACACACACACACACACACACAAACACAGACATCATTCCGAAAATGGTCAAAACGTGTTCTAGGGACCCCAAAACATGTATTTCCGTTGAAATCTCGAAGTCGAATTTTTTCATGAAAACAATAATTTCTCTATACTACGTATATGGAGAAAGTAAAAAAAGCGATACAAGGAAGTGGTTGCCAGGACAGATAGTTACTAATGGTTCCAGCGAAGTATTTGAGAAGCCAATAGCTCTCCAGGTTAGTTAGGGATGTCGGTGTTTTACACCCGCTGCCACGCACCACTGGTGGATTGCAGGGTTTAAATATGAATTAAGGCTTCGTTTACATCAATTCTGTGGACCTAAGTATTATAGCTAGGGGATAAGGCAAGTATTTATACAGTATATAGAAAAAGTAACGCAAAGTAAATTCGTGTTGTGCACTTTTTATTGGAAAAAATTCTAAACTGTCACGTAAAATCTACATGAATGTAAATGCTGACGGAATTTTTTTCAAATACTTATTCAGATAACTATTCTAATGACATGGATGGAAATTTATAAATTATATATTTGCATAGTAACTCATTTACGAAAAATGTGATTATTTCAAATACGAAGAAAGTGGACTGGTCTGTTTCAATTCATTCCGTAGACCAAAATAAAACAGCTAAGTAGTTGAGAATTTCAGAGTACGTAGAAAATGTGCCATTCAATTTAAAATTGTTACTTTCTGTGGCTATACCTCAGCAAGTATGGCTGTGGAATTTATACTCACTTCCGAAAAATCGGATTCGTGAATTTTCTCTTCCGAGCCAAACTTTAACAGACAAAGGGCTGAAAGTGTTTCACCTTTCTTTGACTGTTGTAATTAATTCTGTAGCCGAAACCTAAAGGAAAGCAATGGCAAACTACCTCACTCCTCATCCTGCCTAGTGAACCTCATTCCTCCTGTAAGCTCTCAGTAGCTCATGTCAGAGGGGATGAAGTTCCAACTGTCCTTTGAGCTGAATTCCTTTACAGACAGACACTATTGAAACTTTGACAGTTTGTAGAAAAAAACAAAGCTAATCTCTAATAGAAAAGAAATGAAGGAAATTTTCACTTTTCACGCACATCCAAGCAACAATTGGGAAATATTTAAACGATTGTGTAGTTATGTGATTATTATTTGAGGTTTTCTTTAATTAATAATCGATTTCGTTGTTATATCTCCAATTATTGCTATAATTAAAGCAGTTGCCGTAGGTATCCTAGATACAAAGCGAATAAGCATTGATTACCTAGTGATATATTAAATTAAATTAATTTGTTATCCCCATTGGTTACATTGTTATATTTATGAGAGTTGCCATAGCTATTTTATCCTAGATTCAAAAGGTAGAATATTTGAGTTCTGATGAAACCTTGTGTCATACATGATCTGAACTCGTCAACTGCATCAAAACGGGTCCATATTTGACTAGATTTTTCACAAGTTTAAGCAATTTACGGCTTAGAAACTGAATTTTTTCACCGGAATTTCGACTTTTCGATCCCTTTATCGCAAACTGCGAATGAAATGGAAGACTATCCATAGTATTTATGAGTAGATTTCGTCCGGAGTCTAAAAATGAGTCCATACTTGACTAGTTTTGCTCGATTTTAAGGAAATAGTGTCACAGAAAACGGAAGTTTTCTGATTATTTTTTGGTTTTCGACGTTTATTTTAGGGATTTCAAATCCGTGAAAGATTTTTTGGTAATTTTAGGAAAAATAAGGCCAAAAAACGGAAAATTTTCGAAAAAAATCCCTTTTTTGTTGATATTTCCGTAAATTGCTAAGAAAAAATTGAATTTTTGAATATTTTGACTGATCTTGTTGAGATCTTCAAAGCGATTCAAATTTGACTATTTGTCACGAATTTTAGGAAAAATACATACAAGGAAAGGGTTGAGGTGACTTTGCACATAAGGGCCTGCACTCAGGAAAATTCCAAAGGAAAAACGGACTTGAAAAAAGTCTGACAGGGCCGGGAATCGAACCCGCGACCTTCCTCTATCCGAGAGGTTTTCTAAACCATCTAGGGTATTCTGGCCGGGTATCCAACGGTCCGGGTTCGATTCCTGGCCCCGTCAGACTTTTTTCAAGTCCGCTATTGCTGTTTTATTTATTACAACCAGAGTTCAGTACTTTTGACTGCAAAAATTTTCATAAATGTCGCACCGAGTTCAAATGAATGTAGGAAAATTGATGAAATTCTTTTTTCAAAAGCTATTTGAAGAGAACTGTTCTAGTTAAATCACTGAAAATGTCATACGATAGAGATTTTCGTGCTTCCTCCATGTTGCTGATACCACATCCTTAGGAAAAATGAACTGAACGACGAAAATTGTATGTTTCCAAAGATGGCCGACCATTAGTGAACGAGCACAGTTTCACTGAATTCTGTAGCCGAAACTTATATTGTTAGGAGGTGAAGAATTTCACAGATCATAGACGAAATAATATAAACATTGAAATTATTAATGCTTGTATCCACATATTCGTAAGTTTGGCTTAGTAAATTAAACCAATTTCCAAAAATCTTGTTTGTGTCGAAGATGGCCGAATGCAAGCATCATTTCAATTAATTCTACAGACGCAACTTTATTAGCTAAGAAGTTAGGAATTTCGCACTTTATAGAACAAAATACAATATTCAAAATGTTGAATTTATTTATATACGAGTAAAATTCTGCAGGCAAATGGTTTAATTTTGAGAGGGATTAATAAGGAAAATATTTCTTTTGAATCAATACTACTTTCTTTGAATCAAAATAACCTGTATGGTCACTGCTTTAAATCTCAGCTGCTCATAAAATGTTTTTCCTTAGGAAACGGTTTTTTCTATAGCATAACATAAATATACATACATTTTCAAAGTGCCAACTTTCTCTCTTCACGGTAAAGACTCCGAAAGAATTATGTTAATTCAACCAATATGTTCTAAATGGGAGATATATTTACCGTCTGGCATCGAACCCGGGTCTTCCTGGTGCTACTTCCAATGCAGTACAACAGAAGATCACTATTTATAACTATGTGTGAAAATTCAAGCAGAAATATTGGCTGCAACTGCCTCAAACGACGTCCTACTTTTCCCTTATATTCCTTATGTGAGAAATTTAAATGTGATCTGGCATCGAACCCAGGAACAGCATGGTCTTATATAATTTTTATTCTTAAACCGAGTTTTAATATACATCTTCAATCTAAGCAAGAACTTCCTATCATTTCGGTTAGTGCATCAAAAAAAATAATGAAAATCTCACCCAATGTATTTTAAATGTGAGATTTATTTACCGCCCGGAATCGAACCAGGGTCTTCCTGGTGATACTTCATATGTAGCCATAGAGTGGTATGTTTGGATGGAGAAAACAAAATAACTTCCGAAAAATATGTTTCCACATATGTCCAGCCTGGTTGCAAGCTCTTCTTAAATTGATTTTGCAGCAAAAACTATGATTAGCATGATGTTTAAAATTTCACAGATTATACCAAAGTATATAATAATTCCATTGACGTTATATGCAGAGGATAAATTTTCTTACTTTTCATTACAAAAATTCAAATACGTAGCATCGAATTAACATAATTGAAGGAAAAATGGTGAAACCTTTTTTCAAATACTATTCCAAATAAACTGTTCTAAGTACGAGAAGGTTTAATAAATTATAGACTTGCGAACTTCATCCATGTTCTTGATACCACATCCTCAGGGAAAATAAACTGAATTACGAAATCTCCGACAAATTTAAATATGGCCGACTTGGATGCAGAATCTATTTCAATTGATTCTGTAGCCGAAACTATTACAGTACCTACACTGAAAATTTCGCAGTTTATGGATGAAAGAATGAAGAATTTAGCTGTGTGATTTGTTTTTGCTAGACGTTTCTATGTTTTGTCACAATAATTTTGAAATTGGTCACATAAAATCGCCACCAAAAAAATGATGTTAAATTAATGAAACAGAAAAAGTTGAAATTTTTGCAGTAAATAGACGAAATAACGTAAATGATAATAGAGTTAATTTTTGCAACCATAATATCGTAAGTTTCGCTACAAAAATTAAAAGTGTCTTCCGAAAAATTTTGCTGATTTCGAAGATGGCCGATCAGAATGCAAGTGAAACTTCAATTAAGTCTGTAGCGAAAATTGACATTGGTAACACGTTGACACTTTGACATGTTATAAACAAAGTAACATAAATTTAAGTGACATTATTTGTTTTAACGATGATTTCGTATTTTTTCTGCAAAAAATTTCAAAAATGTCGCATAAGATTAACGTCAATGAAGAACGTATTGATTGTCTTATCTAATGCTTTGCCAAGAGAAATATTCCAATCAGGTAGCGAAAGTTTCATAAAGACTGTTAATTTTTAGCAGACGTACATTGGTATTTTTACTTTCTCCATATACGTAGTAAAGAGAAAGTATTGCATTCGCAAAATAAAATTCGACCTCCAGATTTCGACGGAAATAGATGTTTTGGGGCCCATAGAGCATGTTTTAGCTATTTTCCAGAACATGTCTGTCTGTCCGTGGTAAAAAAGTTTGTGGGCGCTCTATCTTAAAAAGTAATTATTCGATCATTTCCAAAATTCATAATTAGAATTTTAGTAACAATACCAAGAGCTGATTAGTTTTTGGAGAATATCGCTTAACCGAAAGTTGCAGTTTATCCGAAACAAAGTTTTGTTTCTTAAATATCTCTGTCAGAATGCAATGTAGGTAGATACATTTACATACAAAAGTTGTAGATAATGTACTTTACTACAACTTTTGTATGAAACATTTTTTTGTAACACTGATTGTTTAGGAGTTATTCCCCAATAATGGTTGACCGGAAGTTGCTGTTTATCCCGGAATGGAAGTTTTTCTTAAATATCTCTGTCAGAATGCAATGTAGGTATACATAATTATTCATAAAAGTTATAGATAATGTATTTTACTTCAACTTTTGTATGAAACATTTTTCTGTAACACTTATTGTTTAGGAGTTATTTATATATATTACCGGCATAGGCTTCTGTTTTCAATAAATACGGAGAGAGTCATGTGTTGGCCATGTCAGATTTTTTAACATGTTAAATAAAAAAAACTTACGAAAAAATTGATGTTTTCTGATATGGACAACCTAGTTTTAAGATTCTTCTGAAATTAATTCTGTATCAAAAACTGTAAATAGCATGATGTTTAAAATTTCACAGATTATTCAAAAATGAATAATAATTGCACTGACATTATTTGCTGAGGATAAACTTTCGTATTGCTCATTAAAAAAATTCAAATACGTCGCATCGAATTAACAAAAATGAAGGAAAAAAAATCTGATGTGGCCAGCACATGACTTTCTCCATGTATAAGATGTAAATATTTATCTACGACAGTAATTTCGAACTCTATATTCCATCTAAACTTGGAAGAAGGCTGATTAATTTATACATTATTATCTTTTACGTCATAAACATTATAAATAATGTTTTTCGGGACATGTTCCATGAAAAACGATGAATTTGGCCTTTCGCCCATAGAGCCCAGAGCGCCCACAAAGTATATAATCAGCAACTTCCGGTTTATCAGTATTTCCTGAATAACTCCTACACAATCAGTGATACAAAAATATATTTCATACAAAAGTTATAGTAAATTTATTCTCTAAAATGTTTGTAAATAATAGTATTCATAATAATAATATATCATATTTATAATAATATTAATATATATATAATATTAATAATAATAATAATATATCATATTTATGGAGATATTTTGAAAACCGGAAATGAGCTTTGAAAAATGAAGCTCGACTTCCGGTAAACCGATTTACTCCAAAAACTAATCAACTCTAACGACATCAACCAAAGTACTATATATGAAATTTAGCGTTGATACAACAAATGGTTATCAAGTTAGAGCGCCCACACAGTACATAACAGCTACTTCCGGTTTATCGGTTTTTCACGAATAACTCCTAATCAACCGGTCTCATCCATTATTCAAACACGCATTTGTGGTCTCTATTACGTGTCCAAATAATTTCGCCTCTCTGGTATTTTCGTCCGCGAGTAACATCAGTAATTGCATTATCCAGTTTTTAATATTATTTTTCCAGCTGTTCCCTTCTTTTTGAGTCGGTGACGGTGTTTTTGGGACGATTTTAGGGCTTCCTTCAAGACGACTGGGCAGACTTTCCCTCATCCTCCCAATTTCGACATCTACGGGATCGGAGTTTTTAGTTCCGCCGGCCGCCGCCGCTGCATACGTTGGACTTATCCGCGGCGCCACAGGCGGGAAGTTCGCTTCTACAATTCGAAAATCGTGGACATTATTCACTTTTAATTTCTAAGTCTCACTTTTTCCGTGAGTAATTTCATTTTATTTTTAAGAGATTGATATACTGGACAGCCGCGGTAGCTAGCCGGATGTTTACCGTTGCAGTTTGCGCATATGGCCTGCTCTTTAGAAGATTTTGTGCAATCTTTTGTTAGGTGGTCTGATCCACATTTAACACATTTTGCCGGCATATGGCGTGCTTTGTCGACATGTCCGTATTGTTGGCACCGGTGACATTGAGGGGGCCCGCTGGGGGGTTTAAATCTTTTAATTCTAATTTTTAATCCACAAATTACTCTTCGAT
Organism: Sympetrum striolatum; assembly: GCA_947579665.1. Taxonomy (NCBI): domain Eukaryota; kingdom Metazoa; phylum Arthropoda; class Insecta; order Odonata; family Libellulidae; genus Sympetrum; species Sympetrum striolatum. The sequence goes on along the minus strand of OX388345.1, from coordinate 105,034,456 downwards.
TTAAAAATAATTCGATGTTTTGTATGTCGTCAAATTCTATTAAGTTCAAAGGTAGTGGTCGGAGCTTGACGGCCGTAATTTTCTTCGCAAGGTCGCTCTTCGTCAGCCGCGTAGTTTTTAATTTTGTCAGAATTTATTTAAGTTATACTTCTTTGCGCTCGTAGTAACGGGATGGGGTGTCGGTCGAAAAACCGCGTAACGCGTGAGATTTTTCGCGTTAGATTTTTCTATAAGTGCCTTTTTATACCTTTTTTTTACTTTTTTATCTGATATTTATGTTTTTGGGGTCGCTGAACCCGAATATGATACCCGTTTTTACCGAAAATGGTCCAGTTGCCCACAATAGGCAACTTTTGATCATTTTTCGCAGTTTTTTTTCACTTTTTATATGGTATTTATGTTTTTGGGGTCACTGAACAAAAGTTTTTTTAGGAAATCCACCAAAAGCACAGAAACATTTAGGTGTGAGACAAGGCCAGGGTTGATGAATGAAGGGGTCGGGTTTAACTCTTCATTGAGGCGGTGTAGTCTTTCCAAGTATAATATCAATATAAATATAATCTAAAATGGAAACAATTGTTTCGCAGGGAATCACGACATTCTTTTTCGGCTGATCGTAGAAGGCATTCTTCAAGTACAACAGATATACAGCGAGAATTTCAAAGGTTATCAGTCAACAGACGACCAACAATTAGTGAGTCATTGGGAAGTTTTATATCTAATAGCAGAGGAATAAGTTTCTATTCTATAAATATACAAAGTCTCATTGCACATGCACTCGATCTCAATGACAGCGTATTTAAAAAATGTACAGTGATTATATTATCGGAAACACATGTAAGAGATGGACAAAATGTACAAATTCCGAATTTTCATTGCATAGCAAAGTACAAACGGGAAAATGTTAGCGCGGGAGGAGTAGCAATTTACCACAACCAAAATGACCATAGTAATATGGTCACTTCTCACATGGATGTTCATTCAAAGGCATCAGAATCTCTAGCACAGTCTGCTATTGGAGAAATTTGTGTCAATAAATGCGTTCCACAAACTGGTCGAGAATTTGTAGTTGTGGCGGTATACATATCCCCTGGTAAAACTGTGAGCCAAATCATAAAGTTTATACACCTTATTGATTTATACTAAAGAAGGTTCTGAACTGCTCGAGGAAAATTTTCATGAAATCCCAATGATAATGAGCGGTGATTTCAACATCAATTTTGCCGATGACAAAACAGAGCCATTGATAAATTTCCTAAAAGAGAAGCTAGACTTGGTAATGTAGAATGATAAGAAACAAAGTACGACCAAATACGGGACGACCATCGATGCTGTATTTAGTAGATATCTTGAAAGGTTTGAATCTAGAGTATTTGTTAGTTACTTTAGTTATCATAAACCGATTGTGTCTTTCTTGGAATACAGTGCGATTTCTAATGAGGAACCAGAAAATAGTCAAGATGAAAGAATGATTGTAGAAGAGATTATTGATAATGATGATGTATAAGTTTGTAATATAATAATGAAGGCACTCATAATAATAAATTGAAGAGAAATAAATTGGATAACAGAGGAAAAGGTCTTATTTAATTTACACATCCTGTCCGTCTGTGTGTGTGTGCGGATGGGCGTGTGCGAATGGCCAAAGAAGTATAACTTCCACCGTCTGGTCCGACGCAGACCCAATTTTTTTTTTGTTCTCGGGGGGATTCCTCAATGTCGGAAATAAAAATACTAAGCGGAAGGTCCCTAACGATAAAATTATGTATTTTTTTCTGTGGCAAGTCTATAAGTAAAAAATTAAATCTCGTCTTTAGTTAAAATCTCTTTCACCGAAAGGAAGTCTTTGATGGTACTACATTTTATTAATTTTTTTCCTGCCATTTGCACGACCGGCTGCATTTGGCATTCTGCACATAGCTTCTTAAATAATTGAACCCAATTATCTACATTACCCAGGTAAATTGGCGTAACTCGACCGTTTTTGTTATTATTTGTTGGAACTTCGTCAACTATATTATCAAGTCGCGGCCGCGATGCGCTAGGTGGGGACAAGGGCGAGAAAGAATTGCTGATAGCAACCGAGGATTCAGGCGGCGAAGACCCTGCCTTGCGCTTCCCCCCCTGAACGGTGGTCCAGTCGTTATTAATTTTATCTCTTTTGTCGTTGGCCCCGTCCGACCCCACCGGGCGCCAATCTCCCTCACTGGACCTAGAATCGATTCTAACTTTCTTTCATTACTGCCACGCCCCCTTCCTCTCTGAGGGAGAGGTTTGGGGTGCGTTTGAATGATTTTTGCTTGGGCCTCATTCGGGCAGCTGGTCGCCTCGGGGGGCGGCGGGGGCGGGCGGCAAACTTCAGCGCATCGGCGCTATTTTGACTGGAAGGGGGGGAGGCTGCAGCGGTACCGGGTTCGCCGCCCGGTGATCCTCGGCTGCCGGCAAATAAATCACGCGACTTGACCCCATTTGAAAGCGACCCGACGCTAATATTAGTTTTCAAGGAAACCGAAGGGAAGGAAGGGTGGATTTAACTTCTGGCTCTTATGGCCCTTTCTATTTTTCCCATTACTTTCATTTTGCGTGAATAGGTCTTTCGGGAATTCTTTCGGGCGAGTTCCGCTTGCTTTGTTTTGGGCCGCGCTCCATGGCAGGGGTGACGTCCTTGTTAAAAGAATTTACATGGTTGTTTGTCTTTTTTTTCAGAACCGCGACAGGTGACAACAACACCGGCACGTGAGACCTCGGATCGCCGAGACGGGCGGGACACCGTTTCGCAATCGCGGCTGTCTCTATTGTTTGATGAATTAATTATTTCGCTTGGAAATTGGAAAGAACTTCTGGTGCGCGGCGACCGGCCGTCACTTCTAACTCTTTCCTACTTTTGAATCGAGATTTGGTCTGTCGTTTCCGTCATTAGCTAATTCGGGCACATTCATTTTTAGTTACGAGTAAAATGTTGCTTGCATACTGCAAGCAGATCGGCAATACTAATTTCATATCGGCATCATATCGGGACGGTCCTCAAAAGAAAAAAAAAGGATTGAAATTTTTAAAATTCGCGGACATTTCATCGTCTGGCATCGAACCCGGCTCTTTACTGTGAACTTACGTTGCAGCACAATAGAAGATCACCATCTCTAACTATGTGTGAAAATTCAAGCAGAAATATTGGCTAAAACTGCTTCAAAAGACGTTCTAATTTTCACGAATGTAAATGGCTCTCAGGACTCAAGCCAAGGACGATCGTGGAAATTTAAAAGATGTTTCTGAAAGTTATTTATGATCTCTATCTATATGCCGAATTTCAAGTTTCTTTATTATTGGGAAAGGTTTCAAAATAATTCCTAAAAATCGGATAAACTTCTGATTGCAGAGACACCTGGTGTTGAACCCAGGACATATTGGTAGCTGTGAATGCAAAGTTTGATTTGTAAAGACTTGCAATTGAATCATGCAAAGTTTGAAGTTGAAAGCGTGACGGGAAGTACATAAATTTGGTTTCCGTTATCTCCGTAAGAAATGCATTGAGAAGTGCAAATGGCCCTCTGGGACTTCAGGGTGCAAACACAACGCCATCTGTGAAACTTATGCAACAAGAATCCCTCCCACCCCCCACCTTATGGAGAGTCGCCCGGTTGCTCCAGACAACGACTTCCATATACCGCTCTTTTGTTTTCTCACGAAGTTCATAGAAGGATATAAATGGAATAACAATATCAGTTATCTTCTCCTCGAAATCGGTAGTGTAGGGATCGTCTGAAAAACATCGAGTGGTCGATGTATCGATATTTATAAAAGTACTCACCACTCACTCATCGAAAAAAAACATCGATGTATCGAGTGTTTTTCTTTTATCATCATCATAATTAGACTGCCATTTTAGTACGCATTAGGAATCGCCTTATCGATCCGAATTAAGAGAAGATTTACTGTTTCGCGGGGAATGTAACCCAAAATACATCGAAAACAAGAAAATGACCACATAAATTTCAATATTTAACCATGTTTTTATTAAAAATCGAGAGAAACTATGCAAATTTAGTCTATATAGATATTATATATTTTCACTTTAAATGCGTAGCAGTAAAAACAAAAAACGTCGAAGATTCTAAAACAATCGAAAATAATTCGTTTTCTGTGGCCATTCTTGCTAAAAACCGAGAAAACATATTCAAATTAAGACTGGTTTAAATACTTTTGTCGCAACCTATCTAAATCACTATATCAATATTTGAGTATACTATGGTAAAGAAGGATGTTTTTCCGAATGTTTTCGGGATATCGATGTATTTTTGAGATTTCTACTCCGCATAAGCTTTAAAATGAGTCAAAACTTGTGTATTTAATCTCATTTTTTAGCAAGATACAGCCAAAGAAACTGTATAGGGTACATAAAAAATCTATATAGTCAAAAATTGTATATTTTATCTCGATTTCTATTAAAACGTGGTCAGAAACTAAAATATTTTTAATAATTTTCTGGTTTTCGATATTTTTTGGGTTACCTTCCCCGCGAAACTGTATACCTTCTCCCAACTAACATTGTAAGACGAAAACATTTCCAAGGAAAAAATTCTTTATTTCAAACCACATATTCTAGTAAAATATAAACTCAATCAACTCGATATTACGAGACCCAGCCGAAGATAAACGAAGACAAACCCACAGAATTTCCACTTTCTATATATACAAGACATCTAACTTCCCTCATCGGTAAAGTGGAAATCTCTACCCTTTCTGACTGTAATCACGTACCGGCAATTGCTGATTACCTTCTTACAGAACATTTCTCGTTATCCATGTAATATATCTCTTTAATCACCAGCTTTATGGGCCTCGAATATTTTTACGGGATAACACATCGGATTCAACAATGGGATCGGTCGTCAGGGGGATGAGTTGTTTACAACCTCCAATTTGAAACTGAGATCGAACCAAGGACTATCAGCGAGAAAGTATGAGTCGTACAAATAATATATTTATAATCTCTATCTACATTTTCAAGTTCCCGTCACATCGGGAAATGATTTAAAAAATCGTCGCAATGCATTTTAAAGGGGAGTGTATTTGCCCTGACCTAGCGTCGAGCCAAGGATATCGACCCATCGTCGAACGAAATCTTCGAAGATTTCTTTGCGGTTTTCGTTGGATATGCAAGGCACTGCATCTCACGAATTCCAACTCTCTACTTTTCCGGGAAGTGCCTCGAAAAAATTTTCGAATATCCCGCAATGTATCTCTATGGTGAAAATCGTGATTGTGGGCACGCTACGATAAATAAGTGATAGTTACTAACGTAATACAAATAAAATGAGTCAGGGTACGGGATGGGATGTTTTCAGAAGATAGAATATTAATAGAAAGCATGAATTAAATATATACAATCAGAGAAATTACATTCTCAGATGACGCAACCTATATAATGCGACCCCTGTTATATATTCTGAAACTGCCAGAAAGATTAGGGAAATAGATGCTGGAACGAATCGTTTCAAAAATTAATACTTTTACGCGTACGATACGCAAAAGCAGTCGATTAGGAAATTAGAGCCAAGGTCACCACTTTCAACAATCCGAAAGGCAGCTGGAAAGGTCCTTAAAAAGTCATAGATATAGACAAATTTTGTATCAATGGAAGAATTTGACAGACATAAAGATCATATTTGTTGTCACGAATGTACGATTAGAAAACACAATTTATGACATTGTAATTGTAAAAGTAATTAGCGTTATTTTTTTCGGTGCGGTTGTTGCAACCGATGCATATAAAAATGTTACCAGACATTAAACAAGCTGTTAGGAAAACATTAAAATCTTTGGTATTGGTACGGCAAATAGTTTTCACATCAGAGCGCCCGCAATCACACATACGACGTTCCGAAAACGGCAAAAATTGCGTCCAATTAACTTAAAATCTCAGAAACGGAATTCGATGAAATTAAGTCGCTACCAAGTAAAATGCAGATCTTTTAAACTAACACCTCTGACTCCATAAGTGTTCGTTTCTCATTTTCGCAAATTTTTAACTCCTCGGCTCGGGAGGCATTCGTAAATATAATCCGATTCTGAAAAAAAGTCGCATGTCGTAATTTCGTATCATTACAGAACATTAACGCAGAGCGCAAATTGGATTAAAAAAATACTGTTTTTCGGCCCCCTTTTAGAAGTCTACAAGAGGAAATTAAATGTAAAAGAACATTCCCGAATATGATTGAGTAGAGAAATTTACCAATCTCCATAAAAATATTAGTTTCGTCATCACGCCGCGCTAATGACCATAGTACGTGGCATCCTTCAAATGGCATGACCACGTATCGATGAATCAGAAAATTCAAATCGATATAATAACCGGCAGAGTTACCTGCCAAATACTGGAAAGGAAAATAAATTTATTCTTTCTTTCCTTTATTTTACCTTCCTTTCTTTCCACACTGTGTATCTCACTTCACTCCGAAGTTTCCGAGAGCGCCTTTGAGGCTGTGAGCACACCCATGGGGTTAAGTAAAGAGGGGCATGAAATTAGAGTCTTTATAGGGACGCAAGTCTCATAATGATTTCCTTAAAGTTGTTAATGAATCGCCCCTAAATTCATATTGCTGTGACATTTCTTAAGAGATCCTTATCGAAAGAAATTCCCAAAAGTGGCTTCACGATACTATGCGTTTAAGAGCCATCTCGCGTTAGTTTTCTAAAACCTATTCTAGTTTAAGTTCTTCCGCCAAACTACGTCACCATAGACGTCACAATGCGGGAATGTGAAATTTAAAAGCGTTTGCAAGAAGCGACTACAGATGGCTGTTTCTGTCCTTTCTTCGCCTCATCTTTACGCTGATATGGATCCGTTAGGAATTTCGAAGATGATGTCACAGCAATACGTATGTTCGACGCCATTTGTAACTATTTCTGACATATTCCAGTAGAAGTATAATTCACCCCGTATTAATGCCGTTCCTTCACTCTCAGTAACACTTTCCCTGATCTGTTTTTTCACTGCCTCTCTCCCGATCCCGCAAACTTCAGAGTTATGTTTCGTGTTACCATAATCGCTATAATTGGCTTAAAAATCGGGCATAACCATATATTTTAAGACTCATTTTAATGCTTTTGAAAAGATCCAACCGATTAGCGAATACATTTTAACATTCAGGTGGCTAATAAAATATATTTCCATTTTGCTCTTATATTTTGCTATTTCTAAGTGAAATTAAAAGTAATACTTTTTTCATTAATTAAAAAAAATAGGGGTAGCCCATATTTTCCCATCACCTCATTTTTAAAATGCGACATTTTGGATTTTTTTAATAAAAGCATTCTTTTAAGAATTTTTTTTTTAATTCTGAAACTTTCCCCTTTGACAATCAACGGGCTCTTCTGCTGGTATTAAAATAAAAAACAAGTAGATGATGGCAAATAAATGTAACTTTTAAAAGATATGGTGTAAATGCTTTCATATGATATTAGTAAATGATCAACAGTGATTATAATACACCTATGTTATTTCAAATAATGATAAAAAGCGGAAGGTAAAAATATTTAATTAACGATAAAAAATTCTCTTTGTAACGTTAATCGAAGATATGGCAATTCATTTAAATAGCATGAGCTACAAAAGGGAATTTGAGAAACGTTTAAGGGGCTAATTTTTGCTATAAATTTTCCAAGAGCTGTTTTATCCAATCTCTGATAAATAAGTGGATGTTTCAATGGAACCAATCTAGTGAAATCAACACAACAACAAGCGTGTATGTTTGACCATTAAGACAAACACTCAGTCCGAGATTTATGGCGATTATTGAGAGTGAAATGTTTTAGTTTGCCAATTGAGAGTGCGGCCAAAATTATTAAAATGAGAAATCTGGAAAAATATCAAATCCATGAAATAATGAAATTGCGGGAATATTACTAATGCTCTTTTTGATAAAATGTTAATCGTGAACACCCACGTCAAGTGTAATGTGCTCAATGAGAAGGAAGTTCTTCAATGAGATGAGAATAGGAATATTTGCGTACTCACCGTTGATGTGCCATTTAGAAGTTAAGACTGCTTCAACATCCTGCATGAAATAAAAACGGAATAAATTTATATTTATTTAACGAACCCAAATAACAATTTCCAAGTGTAATTTTTCAAACATTAGATTGTATAGAACACCAATGGATCTCGGGAAAATCTCGAGATTCGTTCTCGAACAAAAGAAAGGATTAGATTGTGTCTAATTTTCCCCTAAAAGGCACAAAGATTGAACAGTCTTTGGGATGCAATAGAAATGGCGGGAGCAAAACTTTTCAACTGGACCGTGGCATTCAAATTTACGCTCCAAATCACTCACGTACTTGAAAATCATCCGGAAAACGTAAAGATATCCTCCATTGAAAAATCTGGTCAAAGCACATGGACGAAGACAGCATTGGAGACGAACTTAGACGACCTTTCTTCAAAATGGACATCCTCTGAGGGAAGTAAACGTGGCCCTTAAAAGGGCCGTTCAGGGAAAGAGTAAAGAACCAAAAGGAGAAGAAGAAAAACCCAAGGCTACGGCCTGCATTCCCTATGCTGTATGTAGAACAATATCGAGGAAATCACAACATACGGACCATCCATAGGCTGCCAATTAAACTGGGGACTCAACTGTCGAAGGTAAAAGACCGGATGGAGCTCAAAACACCTGGAGTTTACCCTGCGAGAGTGGAGCAGGATCTACTGGAGAGACTGGCAGGACAATTGGAACACGGATCAAAGAACATATCCGACTCAAGCAACCCGAGAAATCTGCCATCGCGGTGCACTGCTTGGACACGAGATGAAACTTGAAGACACAAAATCCTTATGTAAGGCACCACGATTCTGGGAGTACATCATCACAGAGTCAAATACAACTCCGAAAGAACAACATAAGTAGAGATGGCGACTTCAACCTCAACAAGACTTGTCAACCGATACTTCTGAAAATCTCCGAGAATCCACTGCCAATCAGAACCCCTCTTCCCCATATAAGCCCGGCCATTTCCTTTATCACACCTCCATTCGATTCAATAGGCACCTAAATTCAGACAGGAAACTAAGCAATCAACATCCACTCAGATTACGGCCGCGTAATATTTACATATATACGTCGCAATTGGACAACAGTCCGGTGGCGTTACACTCAAATACATAAATACACAATATATAACACGCAATATATATAGAACACACTTTTACGTCAATCCCATATCATCAATAAAACATCGTCAAGAGCGTTTTTCACTGAAAATCTTCCTCATCTTCCCCATAGAGTAGTGGAACACTAGAAGAGGAGGGTTCAATAATATCTACAGGTAGGGCATTCCATTGCTCAATAGAGCGATTACAAAGCGAATATTTGCCTACGTTTGTCCTCTGAGGCATAGGGTCGATCTTAAACCTATGATCCTTTCTGCCGTAGTAGGATGGCTTTTTTAGCCTGCCGCTAATACCAGCCCATGCTAACTTTCCACTATATGCTTAATACAAGCTTCCTAATCTAATGATAATTCTTCTCCCTTCAAGAGTCTCCCACCCCAATTCCTCTATCATTTTAGAAACGATTGAAGTCCTTTCAAAGTTCCTAAGGACATAACGCGCTGCCGTTCTCTGCACAATTTCAATTTATTTAATGAGTCCCGACTGATGCGGATCCCATTCTGTAGCACCGTACTCTAAAATAGGCCTAACTAAAGATTTATATGCTATTTCTTTGGAATTCGAGCTACCTTCTCCTAAAACTCTCATTAGAAAATGCAACGCTCTATATGCTTTGTTCACTGTGCTACTGATGTGCGGCCCCCATTGCAAATCTTTTGTAAAAATTACCCCTAAATATTTGCAGTCGTTGCTTTCCTAAGTCATTAATAACATCATTCGATCCCAACGATTTATCAACTCTTTTCACCTCTGATACTCCATCGATTTTTGTAGGGGATTGGAATGCTAAGCATAGCGATTGGGGAGCACTTAAAAACAATAAAAACGGCTTTGCACTTTATCAATTTTCACCTAAAGGAATCATTAAAATTCATTCGCCTAACGAACCCACCCACATCGCCCCCCAATCAATGGACATTTTAGATTTCGCAGTAACAAAAAACCTCAATCTCAGTCCCACAGTTCAAGCGGTAAATGCTCTCTCATCACAGCATCTTCCCATCAATCTCCCTCTCTCTGCATCATCATACTTCTTCTCACCATGCAAAACTAGTACAGATTGGGAGCAATTCACCAACTTCATCATCGACAGCGTTCGTTCCATTCGAAGCCCCGTCAATCGCGTCCATAGATAACCACATCTCCCTCCTCACAGACTTCGCCGCCCGAAATAGCACCACGCGCACTTTTTCAAGCCCCGTAACTGACGCAAATCATTTCAGAATTCCAATACCACTCGGTAGAAAAATCACACTACGCAACGGCTGTTTCAATAAATGGAGAATCTCCCACAATCCCGTTGATTATTCAAATTATAAGGCCTTAAAAAGGGAGGTTAATTAAGAATTTAAAAATGGAATTACCAGCATTGGGTTCGTCGGCTCTCCGAATTAAGTTTTGAAGACAATTCCATCTGGAAACTAGCGAAAACACTTAAAAATACTTCAAAATTTCCTCCACCACTTAAAAAAAGACGAAAAAATGCATTTCGATCCCCAAACAAAAGCCAATATTCTAGCCTCTGTCCACGCAGTAAATACGGAAAATAATCTCATCTCACCTAACGAAAAAATAGTCCAAACTACTCTAATTAACCTTGCATTCACGCCTGACTCGTTTGTCCCATAATTTGAATCATCCGAAATCAAAATCATCGTGAAAAATTAAAAAATGCACTCCGGACTCAAAGACGCAATCACCAATCGCATGCCAAAGCATTTCATTCTTTCACATTCTCTCGCTTGATATGTCAACAAACTTGTTCAATAGCTGCATTTCCGTCCCATATTCCCCTTCAACTTGGAAAAAAAGCAAAGTCATTTTCATTCCTAAGCCCAATAACAATCATACGGACCCAAACAATCACAGACCAATTTCGCTCCTCCCACATCTCGGTAAAATTTTCGAAAAACTCATTAATATTAGATTATTTTCATTTCTTCAGGCCTCAAAAATTTTAATTCCTTAACAAATGGGGTTTATGAAAAATTATAGTACCGTCCATCAAATCTTACGTCTTCAACACTTCATTGCAAACAATTATATTAAAAATAAATACGCAACCGGTTTCATCTTCCTTGACTATGAAAAAGCCTTTGATTCCTCGGTTAATGTTAGCTGAGAGGGGTTTTCACCATTACTTTCTTTCAGGTAGAAATTTCCAGGGTCGTCCTCCTAATCCAGACCCTTAACTCAGCTCGGAAGCGCCCGGCGGACACAGTAGGGGGACCATAAAAAAAACTGACCGCGTGAATACGATTTAAAAAGTTATAAACAATCCAAATGAGCAACAATTTATTATATTCGTCGTCTGACTCGTCCTAAGAGATATACAAGCGTCTTTTGATCGAAGTTCTACGATGAAAATTAAGATTTTTCGTGATTTTGCAAGAAATTACCCGTATACAAACGGCAACGTTGCTCAGTCAGATAGGCGGGTGTTTTAAATATCTCAATCGGGGGTTGGGTTGGGTTTGGGAGTAGGATTTCCAGATTCATAGATTTTTGATGGAAATCCCTCCCCCTGCCCTAAACCAACGGCAACGTTGCCGTGTGTAAAAAGGTAATTTCTTGCAAAATAAGGGAAAATCTTAATTTTCATCGTAGAACGTCGATCAAAAGACGCTTGTATATCTCTTAGGACGATTGAGACGACGATGATAGTAAATTTTTTCTCATTTTAATTGTTTATAATGTAATGAATACCGGTCCCGAGTGTTCCGTAGGCGCATTTGCATTACGTAGGCGTGATTGTTGCCGGTTGTGGTAACGGGAAAATAGGCACTGTTGGGCAGAGTACGAGGTAGCCATTTTCTCGGAAAGACGTTGTAGAGTCATGTGTTGAATAAAAACGTTACATTGGTGTCAGGTGTGGGGTTAACAAATAATTTAGTGTGAATCTCAGTTTGAGAAAGAAATGGAAACAACTAAAGTGACTCTGGAGCAGTTGAAGGTGAAGGATCTGAAGAGGGAACTTGAGGAGCGCGACTTCGACATCGGCGGAAACAAGTCCGCTCTTCAAAACCGCCTTCACCAAGCGTTGCTGGAAAATGGCGAAGATCCTGATACCACCCTTTTCGAGTTGGAAGGAAATATTTCTGCCGTTTTGAGGGGACTTTCTATTATGGAGGTAAAGATAGCCGAAAGTTCTCGAACTTTGAGAGAAGAACTCCTAGAAAATTCGAGAAACTTAGAGGTAAAAATGAACGATAATGCTCGAAGCCTGGAAGTGAAATTCAGAGATGAAATACTAAAGGAAACCGATAAGTTTCGGAAAGAAATGGACAGTTTGAACGCACGGATTGAAGAGTGGGCGGGGAGCCAGTTGCCCCTGCGTATGCAGCCTGTGCAACAACCGTGAGAGATGGGTCAACACTCAGGTTGCAGATGCCAACATTTGATGGCAAAACTCCCTTCGCGCGATATCTGAGCGCGTTTGAAAACGTAGCGGAAGCCTATAGCTGGACGAAAGAAGAGAAAGCGTCGGCACTGAAGGGTTCGCTACGTGATGATGCCCTAGACCTCATCCAAAACCTTACCGCCGATGAAAAAAAAGACTACGAGCTGCTAGTGCAGCGTCTGGAGGAGAGATATGGTAACAGACACCTGGAGCAGGTCTACCGCATCGAATTGAAGCACCGCAAACAACGATCCAACGAAAGCCTTCAAGAATTCGAATGAGCCATAGTTCGGTTAATTGGCCTGTCTTATCCAACGCGCCCGGCCGAATATCTGGAAGATATGTCGAAAGACGTATTTATCGACGGTCTCAAGGATCCCGAAACAGCAACAACAGTAAGGATGGCTCGTCCGAAGACATTAAGTGATGCGTTAGCGATAGCGCTTGAGTTCGAAATCGCCAAACAAGCATCACACGGGCCTAGTAGGGTGCGAACGGTGACGGAGGACAGCATCGAGGAAGTAGTGCGGCGAGTATTGGAGCAGACGAAGAGCCGTAGGCCGTTTCGTCCGCGATGTTGGAAATGCGGTGAACTGGGGCATCTAATGAGCAAATGCAACAGGCACCGAAAGACCGAAGAGGAACCAACGCCGGCGGAAAACTAGATTGGGTCGGTGAGATGGGGCAAACGGCGACCCAGGATTACCATGCCCCGAAGAATACAATTATTGTGGCAACCGTTAACCCAGGATCCGGAAGTGTTTGTGTCGATGGGTCAATCGACGGAAGACCTTGTTCCATGCTGGTAGACACGGGCGCGACTAGAACCATCATCCGGCACGATCTTATTGGGAGAAAGAGGGCAGTCGCAACTAAATTGCGACTACGAACGGCTACGGGCGCTGCGGTTAATGTGCATGGGAAAATGGACATTCGTCTGGCAATAGGATCGACTATCGTGAATCACCGTGTCCTCGTCGCTAACATAGAAAATTGTGTGATCCTAGGGATGGACATCATGGGCAGCTGTGGTTTCCAATTGGATCTGAAGCGCAGAGTATTGAGGGTGGACAACGAAGAAATGATCTTAAATCCTGAAAAAAGTGCTTCGATACGTGCAATTCTCTCCGAGGATACAATAATAAATCCTAGGAGGGAAACATTCGTGATGGCGCGGTTAGAAGGAAGTCCACAGTGCGGAAGAACCATTATGCTGGAGCCCAAGAATGATGACGCACATGTCGGTCGGGGAGTTCTAGTGGCGAAGCAAGTGATCACTGCTGAAGATATAGTCCCGATCAGATTGATGAACATCGATTCGCACCCTGTGAAATTGGATAGAGGCACTGTATTAGGAAATTGTGCAACCGTGTCGTCAATTCAGCATCAGATACGGACAATACCGACCGATTCTTCGACAAAGATCCCTCCAAAGTTAGCCAGCTTAATAGCGGATACGAGCAATGGCAGAGGTATGAAACAGAGGGAACAAATCAGGAACCTGTTCCTTAAATTTCAAGATGTGTTCGATGTGGACGACGGAGTAAGAGGGAGAAGCAACATCGTCCGACACAAAATCGACACAGGGAATGCAAAACCTATTCGTCAACCGCCTAGACGCTTGCCACTGGCGAAACGCGAAGAAGCAGAACGAGTCCTTAGGGAGATGAAAGATGAAGGAATCATAGAGGCGTCAAACAGCCCATGGGCCTCTCCAGTGGTCCTGGTAAAGAAAAAGGACGGATCGACACGATTTTGTGTGGATTATCGGCAACTTAACAACGTCACACGGAAGGATAGCTATCCATTACCAAGAATCGACGATACACTGGAAACCCTGGCAGGATCGAAGATATTTTCCACCCTGGATTTGAAAAGTGGATACTGGCAGGTTGAACTAGCCCCTGAAGACAAAGAGAAGACAGCGTTTACGCTCGGATCGGGACTATGGCAGTTTACGGTGATGCCCTTCGGGCTGTGCAATGCCCCAGCGACCTTTGAGCGGCTGATGGAAGGCATCTTGAACGGACTATCGTGGAAAACTTGCCTGGTGTACCTGGACGATATTATCGTGGTGGGAAAATCATTTGACGACCACTTGGACAACGTGAGCAGCGTATTCCAGAGACTACGAGAGGCAGGTCTAAAACTGAGCCCGAAGAAATGCTGTTTCTTGCGCCAACAAGTTCAATATTTGGGACACGTTGTGTCCGGAGATGGAATTGCGGTCGACAGTGAGAAGACAGAGGCCATTAAAGGTTGGCCGGTACCCCGTGACAAGCACCAATTGAGAAGTTTCCTGGGACTGTGTACCTATTACCGACGGTTCGTGAAAGGGTTTGCGAACATTGCGAAACCACTGACAAGACTCACCGAGGAGGCCAGGAAATTCGAGTGGGGTCAGGACTGTCAGGAAGCCTTTGTAGAGCTTAAGGAGGCATTGACAACATCCCCGATCCTTGGATATCCGAACGAACGAGAGAAATTTATCGTGGATACGGACGCAAGTAACTTCGGAATAGGAGGAATCTTGTCCCAAATCCAAGGCGGGCAGGAGCGGGTTATTGCTTACTTTAGCAAGACGCTCTCGAAACCCGAACGCAACTATTGCGTGACCAGGCGTGAGCTGTTAGCCGTCGTTAAGTCTGTGGAACATTTCTACAAATACCTGTACGGACGGAAGTTTCTACTGCGAACCGATCATGCCGCACTCAAATGGCTCCTTCAGTTCAAGAACTCTGAAGGACAGATAGCTCGCTGGATCGAGAGGCTCCAGGAGTATGAATTCGACATCGAACATCGGCCTGGTAAGAGTCATGGAAATGCAGACGCGCTCTCTAGAAGACCGTGCCCTTTAGAGTGCTCTCATTGTCATCGAGCCGAAGAAAAGTCGGAGAGGGTCTGTAGAACTACCGTGGTCTCCGTAGAATGGACGCTTCCTTCGTTACGACTTGACCAGAGAAAGGACCCGGTCCTTAAGGACATTCTGGTTTGGAAGGAAAAGGGTCAGCGTCCGGAATGGCCGGAAATTTCATCAGGCTCCCCCAAACTCAAGAGCTATTGGGCGCAATGGGACTCGTTAGTGGTGGAAGATGGCATTTTAAAACGGGCACTGGAGAACCAGGATGGAACGGAGCAGAGGCTGCAGCTGGTTGTTCCTTCAAGCAAGATCCCGGAAATATTACGGCACCTTCACGACGAGGCATCTGGCGGACATTTAGGGATGAAGAAGACCCTTCAGAAAGTGCGCGAGCGATTCTACTGGGTGAACTGCTCGGGCGACGTGAAGGACTGGTGAAGGAAATGTACCACCTGCTTCGCCAGTAATGGGCCACAAAAACGTCCCAAGGCTCCAATGAGACAGTACAACGTAGGGAGCCCGTTCGAAAGAATTGCCATCGACATTGCAGGACCATTCCCAGTAACCGAATAAGTACATCCTGGTCGCCATGGATTACTTTACTAAGTGGGTGGAGGCGTATGCTCTCCCTAACCAGGAAGCAGTGACGGTAGCTGATGTGTTGGTCAAGGAGATGTTTTGCCGGTTCGGAGTACCCCTGGAGCTGCACTCGGACCAAGGAAGGAACTTTGAGAGTGATCTGTTTCAAAGGGTCTGTGAGAAGCTTGGACTCCGGAAGACAAGGACCACAGCCCTTCACCCCCACTCTGACGGAATGGTGGAACGAATGAATCGCACTCTCAACCGCTATTTGGCGAAAATGGTCTCTTCACACCAACGAGACTGGGACGAACATGTACCGTTCTTCCTAATGGCCTACCGATCAGCCGTTCACGAATTGACAGGACAAACTCCTGCCAAAGTTCTCTTCGGGCGGGAACTCAAGCTGCCATGCGACCTGGTAATTGGCACCAGACCGGGCGAAGACGTGGCAGGAGAGGATTACGTCTCGAGAATGCGGAAAAAGATGGATGACATCCACGAGCAGGTGCGCTACCAGCTGAATATTGCCAGTGACCGCATCAAGGAGCGTTACGACCTCAACGCCAAGGAGGGCGGCTATCAAGAAGGAGACCAAGTTTGGCTGTACAACCCGCAGAGGAAACGTGGTCTTTCATCTAAGTTACAGACAAATTGGGAAGGCCCCTACGAAGTAAAGAAGCTGATTAATGACGTTATATACCGAGTAAGAAAATTACCAGCTGGAAAGCCGAAAGTGGTTCACTTTAATCGGTTGGCTCAGTACGTTGGTAGCAATGAAGATGAGCCGGCCGCTCGAGTGGAGTCTGAGAGCCGGGAATCAACAGGAGTGCGCTGCCGGTTCCGGGACGGAACGGAGCTGAGGAGGGGGCAGTGTAATGAATACCGGTCCCGAGTGTTCCGTAGGCGCATTTGCATTACGTAGGCGTGATTGTTGCCGGTTGTGGTAACGGGAAAATAGGCACTGTTGGGCAGAGTACGAGGTAGCCATTTTCCTCAGAAAGACGTTGCAGAGTCATGTGTTGAATAAAAACGTTACAATATGCTTTGAGCTGGAACTCTTGCTGGAAAGATGTAATATACCCATTATAACAACTCGCTGGTGATTTATTGATTATGAAGAGAATTACAGTAGAGCGGGTCTACTTGATACAGTTTTAGGTCTCTCATTTTTGTAAATTTTTAGAAACAATCTACTTCACCAATCTTATGACTAAATATAAGATTGAAGCGTCCTTAACACATAGATGATTATTTTCTGGGCTATCATTTAACTACCTACAACACAGTCATCTTTTTTCAATGATATCCACAGTGTATCAACCTACCCCCAACTGGGTCAAGTTGATACATCATTAAATTAGTTGGTAAAAACAAATTAAAACACAAAATTTAACAATAAAACCTGTAATGTTTAATTGGTTCAAATTTAATGTAAATGAAAATGTTGAAAATTGAGATAAATTCAATATTAAAAAAATAAATTTTACTGGAGAAATAGTAAAATTTTCTTATTTTTGCGTACGATATTTTCCTTTTCAAAGCCACAATTCAAAGCCAAATGTTTTTTTGTATGTATAGACCATGACTGGACTATAAAGTAATAAAACGCAAAGTGTTACAAATACTACACATAAGATACATTGTATCAACGTGCCCCTTTAGCTGCCATTGCAAATAAATCAATTTTTAGGTTTAACAGAAGCTCCAATAGCGCAAACTAATACTTAATTTTAAAGTGCAAAGTGATTCAACATAACAAACAAATCGTGTTGCCTTGAATCCCAAAGCAGTTGTTACAAGAGATATTTAAATGGCGATGAAAAATATTACTTTTCACATTCAAAAACACTGAAGTGAACACAGCAACATTCCTTGAAGCAGCACGGCACTCAAACCACACGAGTGCATTCCATTGGGTCTTAGGAAGGCATCTGTAAATATTCAGAGGTGCTGCGACCAGAGTGTATTTAATAAATTACAGTGTATCAACTTGCCCCTGTTCCAACTAGCCCCGCTCTCCCCTATTGGTGAAAATATAAATAACATTATTTTAGTATTTGTTGATTTTTGGAATGTAGATATTCTCATGCTCACGTATAAATTTAAAATATGGATTCCATATCTACCAGGGTCAAACACCCTTATTTTATGAAAAAAATTTCATTGTAAAACAAAAATACTAAACTATTAGACATTGGAATTTGAATTTTACTTCAAAAATTAGGTAAAGATTACAGAATGAAAAATAGCTTACTTATGTATGTAAGTTTTGGTAACTGAATAGGGCTAACTAATGAATTAATAATTTGATGGAGAACACATCCGAACGCGATGAGAGAATAAATTAAAACCGTTGATAATTGCAAATTGGAGATCAAAGGAACTCCGCAAAGCAATTGGAGTTGAGTTCCAAAAGCTTGTCTAATGCTGCAATTAATCACAAATGAAACCGAATGAGCAACTGATGTTTTAAATTACTGCTTTTGTTTTGAAATTTAATAGAAAAAAGCAAAGTGGCTGCTGATGGTTATGTAATATAATAGAATAAACTCCAAAAACCATCAAGAAACTTGCAAAGCGGCTGTACATATTTCGACTTCCAAGAAGTCATCGTTAAGCGAAGGTCAGCAAAGAAATGCAAGGAAGTTGGGAGAGAACGGCAAAACAAATAGAGATCCTAGAGACGAAGTATCACAAAAGGAGATGGTTGAGAAACTAAGTGCTAATATGAGATCGTTGAAAGACTATGTATCAATTAATTTGTAGAGAGTTTGGTTAAATTCTAAATCCTGGTTCATTAATATATCATTATTTTTATTAATGTACAAATTTTCCAAGGCGTTTAAGCGAGTATGTGAAGACTTAGCCTGACAATGACTTCGTAGAAGTCGAAATACGTATAGCCGCTTTGTAAGTTTCTTAATGGTTTTTGGAGTTTATTCTATTATATTGAAATTAAATATTCAGAAGCTGCTGAGAACCACAAATGTCAACATTAGGACCAGGGCCAGCTTTATGGGCAGGCAAATAAGGCAGGGCCGCCAAATTATTACATTACAAGATTATTATTAATAATGAACTCTCAAATAACTCACAAAAAACATAAGAAAGAAAGAATCATGATAATAATAACATAAATAACAATATAAAATATTAAGTAAGTCTATTTATGGCTGGAAACTGTTTAATTTATTTAATTATATAAATGAAATTTAGGCAACCTCTCATAACCCTCAATAACGAATTCTTCTTACGACTTCTGTGACAGTGGAAAACGAAGCTTCTCAAAACTGAAACTGATTAAGACATATTTGCGATGGCGCAAGATAGATTTGTTAATCTCTCTGTGATTTCCATCGAATACAGCATTACCCTTAACTTTTCCGAACTTGTTAAGAATTTTGCAGCTAAACAGGCTAGAAAAGTTCAATTCTAAAACTATATTTCACTTTATATTTGATATGATGTGATAATCATTAATCAATATTTCTTTTGATCAGTATAATTTGTATTAAAGTATATTAATCAAAGAAATTAATAATTTGTTACTTAATCACAGTTGCTTTAAATATGTGCTGATTGCTATGACAGTTTTATTATTTTATATATTTTAATAATTATTACTTATTGATATTTCACTGTGAAACATTTCATAGTTTAATTATTTAGTTTATTGTTCAATGTAAAAAAGCCTGTTGTGATATTTTGTCAGGTTTACACCATTATTGAATTTGCAAAATTACAAATGGGCCGCCAAATGCGTTTTGCCTGGGGCCGCCAATTGTCTAAAGCTGGCCCTGATTAGGACTGGCATTTTATGCCACTATTTCTTTTTCTTTCCAGGGTGATTCCGGCGGTCCTCTGCAGTTTGCCATTCACCGTGATTGCATGTACGAGGTGTGGGGAGTGACGTCATTTGGGAAAGCGTGCGCATATCCGAAGACGCCCACTATCTTTTCAAACGTATTTGAATATGTTCGATGGATCGAGGACATAGTTTGGCCTGAGTGAGTGTTTTAGATATGAATAAGGACATGTTTTTCGCATGTGACTATTTTAAGATAATTTTTATATCCTTGCAAATGAATTATTTTTACTTTCTCCTTATATGTAGTATAGAGAAAGTATTGTACTCGCAAAAGAATTCAACCACCAGATTACAATGGAAATAGATGTTTTGGGGCCCATAGAGCATGTTTTGGCTATTTTCCTGAACATGTCTGTCTGTGTGTGTCTGTCTGTCTGTGATAAAAAAGTTTGTGGGCACTCTATCTTAAAAAGTAATTATCTGATCATTTCCAAAATTCACATTTAGCATTTTCCTAACAATGCCAATAGTATATTAGTTTTTAATGAATATTGCTCAACCAGAAGTTGCGGTTTATCCGGAAAAAAATTTTATTTCTTAAATATCTCTGTCAGAATGCGATTTAGGTATATACAATTATGTGCAAAAGTTATAGATAATGTACATTACTACAACTTTTGTAGGTAGCATTCTTTCCTAGCACTGATTGTTTAGGAGTTATTTTTGAATAATGGTTAACCGGAAGTTGTTGTTTATCCAGAAATGGAAGTGTCTCATACATATCTCTGTCAGAATGCAATGTAGGTATATACAATTACACACAAAAGTTGTTGATAATGTATTTTACTACAAATTTTGTTTGAAACATTCTCCTGTAACACTCATTTTTTTGGAGTTATTTATATATTACCGGCATAGGCTTCTGTTTTCAATAAATATGGAGAAATTCATGTGTTGGCCTCAGCAGATTTTTTTATTTAGTTTTTTAAATGCTATAGTAAATTTAAAAAAGATTATATGGTCAATTTTTTTTCAAACTAATTTTTTATTATTATTCCACAATATATTTATTCAAAATTTTGATGCTATTTCTCTAGATTCAGAATTCTTTTCAATATTTTATCACATATGAATTTTATTCTTGCTTATATTATGACATATCACACAAAAAATGTATCTATATAACGTGCAATACAGTTTTTGTTATTCAAAATTATATTTCAGATGATTTTTTCTGTCATTGTAAGAGAAAATTGTATTGCAGGTGGCCTATATTTCATAACAGCCCAAAAGTGCACACTGATATTACAATTTTAACAATTTTTTCCTAAGCTTCCATTGAAATTTTGACTTAGTTATTCTTCTTTACTTTGAGAAAATTATTATTTCCACGGGTTGGGAATCTTACGATGAAACTGAAGCCTCTAAATCTTAATCTAATTAAAATGAAATACTTAGTACTAGAGGTGTTTAAAAAGGTATTTCATTTTTCTGAAATTTATTGATTAGAAAACCAAATTGTGGTGTTTTGTGTTTTTATTATGTTTCCTAAATTTGGTGTTTCTAATTTTCAGTTTAATTTAAGCAAAGGAATAATGTTAGGCACACTTTAGCATAAACATTAAAAGCATTAAAAATATTATTAACTGTAAATTATACATAATATTAAATTCAATATATTTAAAATTCTGCTGTTTACACCTAAGGAAAATGCTTTTACAGCTGCAGATCACCAAAACATGATATTTTCATGAAAAACATATTGACACGATATATGTTAGGAAAAGCAAAACATATTTGTACGTGGGAATAGGCAAGATTTGGTGATAGTTCATAATGGAATGAAAGATTTGTGAATTTATTGCAAAAGATCAAAGCTGAATTAAGCAAAGATGTCATGAGTGATCAAAAATATGACAAAAAATACTTAAATAATACAAATATATATTGTACATTTATTTAAAGTATACCAAAATTACATTTCCCTCTCTTACAAATGAAGAAAAATCACCAAAATCCGTGCTGATTATTAAAACAGTTGAAATTAGAGTTCTTTTGCAAAATCCACCAAAATTTGCATTATTTGTTGGTTTTATCGCTAATTTTGAAAAAAAAAACACCTCTACTTCTTACAATCAACAGAAAATTTATTTAAATATAACACCTAAAGATGCAAGTTAACTTGAGAACTTGTACAATAAATGTTCTGTGGATAGTACTAAGTATTTCATTTTAATAATGTCTTTCCACCAAGTGACCAACCATCGATTTCATCTTTATCTAACTTTATCAAATATTCCAGCTCAGTGACAGTTTTTACGTTATAATTGATCAGCTATTTCTAAATTCAAATGTACTGTTGTGAGTTAAAACACAACGTCACTTAGAATCAATACAAAGTCTGGTTTGGAATTAAAAGTAGGAGTGCAATGCATCAATCGAGAAGGCAATAGATTAAAAAAGCTATTTCTCCATTCTAGGAGTCTCTAAGGATATTTGGAAAGTCGGCTAACAAGGTGCAATTAGGATGCGTCATTGTACCTATGATTCTTGGGTGACAAAAGCTAGCACATGACCAATGAACACAACTGAGCGAGAAAAATGTGATAATAATTTATTCATTTAATAAATGCAATTATATCATAGTGTGTATGAAAGTACAAAATTTGAAATCTTTCTACAGCTAACTAAGAAAGTCCAAAAATCTTTGAAGAAAAATGTACCGTATTTGACGGCATATAAGACGCACCCTCATCATGTTGGCCACTCACAAGGAAAAAGAGTTTTCATAGTCCGTGCGAAAGCGCGGTACCACAATAACTTAAAATGTAGTTTCTTTTAGTTGTCACATTCCGTAAAAGCCAAATATTAACACAATCATTGAATGCAATTATGAAATAGGTAGTATAGGCCATCTGGGCTAAAAATAGCATTCAGTATTGAAAGTTAACCTGTGGAGGTTGAACCTTCACATATAAGACGCAGGGAAATTCTTCAAGAAATAATTTAGGAAAAAAGGTGCATCTTATATGCCGTCAAATACGGTAATTAATTATAAAAAAATTATCCTCTTACAGTGATTGCTATCGCAAACAAGGGTTACAAATGGAAATGAACTGCAGTAATATCCTTAACACTCATATATTACCGTATTGTCCGAATGTAAGCCCCCCTTTTTTGTAAAAATATTGGCCATAAAAAGTGATAGTGGGGGTTGTATGATAGTTAACACCGGTATATCATGATGTCTAAATGAGTACTTTGTGTTAGACGAGTGTATTTTTTCTCCTCTCTGGTTGTCTATCTTTAAGTTCTGAATTCTCTGTTTGCCTTTGTTGTGCTTTTCCTTATTTTTGTATTTCCACATATTTTTGGATTTATCAGTGCATTCTTTTGATTTTTCATATATTTTTGTATTTCTGTTGACATTTTTTCAAACGTTTTGTACTCTGCGCATTTTGTATTTTGTGTTGCTCTGTGATAATATTAATTAACTGTAATTATTATCATATTATTATTGATATGTCTCCTGAACTTGAAAACTTCCAACAGAAATGATTGCGACAGCCAAATTCGGATAAATTTCTGATCCAAAATTTGTGGAAAAAATTTTTCGATTGCTTTACTGTGTAAATTGTTAAATCGGACAAGCTTATCGCGTGGTTGTGATTTGATTTGTTGGTGATAAATATTATGTATGTGGTGATAATATTATTAAGAGAACTAAGTTTGGCATGATGTTTTATTTGTTATGCAACTAAAAATAACCTTTTTTACCAACTGTGTTTTGAGCGTGGTCATATTTAAATATATTAACACCTATACAAAAATGAAAGGAAAAGTATATATATGTCACCGTTTTGCTCCCAGTTATGTACCAAATATTCAAGCATAAGCAAACATACTTCTATTCAATTCATTGCTGCACCTTTATAAACGTGATTCATTTTATTGTGAAGTGGTATTACATCTAAGGCCTGCCACACACGCTCCGGTATATCTGTCAGGTAAACCGGTACAGGTCAACTGTACAGGTAAACTGGAGCGTGTGTGCCAGCCGCTGCAGGCCAAACTGTACAGGCGTAGCGACCGGAGAAGAATCAAAATTCAATTCTTTGTACCTGCACAGGCGAGTAGACCTGAGCGAGTGTGTGAGTCACTCCGGCACGCCTGTACATGTTTTTTGTTTAGCTGGGGCTAGCTCCTTGAGTACTAGTAACTACACGCACGGTAGTGCTCAACCCTTGTGATCAACATGTCAAATCGAAAACGGTACCAAGTGATAGAAGAGTTTATCGAAATGTATAAGTTGGAACCTTGTCTGTGGCTGGTGAAAAGTAAAGAGTACCACGACCGTGAAAAGAGAGATGCAGCCTATGAAAAACATCTTATTTAATTGAAGGAGTTAGAACCCGATGCTACAAAGAAATCTGTAGTTAAAAAAATAAATAATTTAAGAAGCAATGTACGTAAAGAGAAGAAGAAACGTGAGATGTCAATGAAATCCGGAGCTTCGACAGACAACGTCTACACATGAAAATTGTGGTACTTAGATTTGTTCGATTTTCTTGGCGATCAAGTGGTGCATCTGTGTCAAACTTGGATGACAAGGATGGATGTGAGATGTACTGAGTTAAAATCTTCCGGTTTACCGTAGCGTGTGTGTGCTTCAGCCTGCACAGGTATACCTTTTCGGTATACCTGTGGAGGTTTACCTGACAGATATACCAGAACGTGTGTGGCAGGCCTAAGGCAAAATTATTTCTTAAATGCAATTTTGATCCTGAGTGTCATGGGTTCGATCCCAGAGGGCCCCAAAGTCATGTTTTACCCATTTATTATATATAACTATAATATATATTGCTTTGATTTCCGGGAATTTCTAAAAAATACTTCCCGGATAGGTAGAGAATCAAAACTCAAGGAGCCTACAGTTATGGACATGGTGTATCAAAAACATAATTGACTTTCACAGAAAATATAACTGGTTCAATACTAGGACGATGCAAAAATCTCCCCTTTAAAATACAGTAGGGTAGTTTTTCTTTACTTTTTTTTATGCACTTAAGGAAATGATAAATGAAATGATGGGATCAAACCAAGGACCATCAGCAAATTGTTTAAATTGGATTATGAAATAAATTCATGATCTCTATCCATGTCATCGGGAAGGGATCCAAAAAAATCATAAAAATCACCACAATAGATTTTATAGGAAAGATATTTACTATGACCAAGCATCGAACCAAGGATAATCGTCGAAGATGTCCTTTTGATATTCGTTGGATATGCATGGCTTCTAGCAATCCCTCGATTTTCAACTCTCTACTTTCCCAGGAAGTGCCTCAAAAACTTTTCTAAAATCCCCACCTTGTATCTTTATGGGGAAAATTGGGACTTTGGGGCCCTCTGGAATCGAACCCATGACATTGAGGTTCAAAATCGCATTTTTTCAGCCGGTTGCACGTTAAGGCCATTATGTGGTAAAAATTTCAAGTCAATGACATCCGTGGTTCAGCCTGTGAATTAGTATCCTGAATGAATATAGACTTTGGAATATGACCCGGAAGGCCTACGTGGAAGAAACCCATTACACCAATATTAATATGGGATTTGTTTTTACTTGGAAGTAGGCAAACTTTCAGATAAAACAGGTTCAATCGATATTGCTTGGAATTAATTACAAAACCTTTAACCTTCGAGTACTCCTGTCTGGATTGAATTGACCCATGTGAATTTTAAAATTCTATAT
This sequence comes from Sympetrum striolatum, assembly GCA_947579665.1. Lineage (NCBI taxonomy): Eukaryota > Metazoa > Arthropoda > Insecta > Odonata > Libellulidae > Sympetrum > Sympetrum striolatum. Next base: position 105,008,888 of record OX388345.1, on the reverse strand, counting down.
CTTTTTATTAGTGCTTTTTTACATCTTCTTTCTCATAGTAGTGGAGTTTTAGAATGTTCTGAACCAGACATGCATTTACGCCTGAAATGGAAGTTTAAATATTTAAACATATTTTTCTTAGCGGTAGTGCCAGGTAGATGAAAGACCTTTACGTAAAATATTGCATTTTTGACCTTGTTTCTGCCTTAATTTTTAGAGATTTTATATAAATTTCATATAATTTATAATTATCATTAGTATATTAAATGTAATTTTTAAACAGTTTATTTTTTATACCCAATATTCCAAATTCATCAGCCATATACTCGGCATCAGGGATATCTAATTTTCACTGAATATTAAAATTAATTGAAAATATTCATTTGATTTTATTTGAATAACCAGATCAACCATTGATATAACATATGAATGAAAAATTTTGAAATTATTAACAAAATGAATTTAAAATTATTTGAAACTATTTAGTTTGCTTGTCATTTTAATAACCAGGTTAACCATTAATATGACACCATCACTAATGAATTAAAAATGTATTCACTACATTTTGATACAATTTTCCCCTTTGGAAGATGTCGGGTTGATTCCACCCAACGCGAGTACTGACGTGACGATTTGGGATGCGAGTTCTCGAGGGTTAAAGGTGTTGTAATTAATTAATTAATTGGTGAAATATTACAATGTATCCTCCACTATCCCAACCTATTACCCCCTAAATTCCACCTTCCTCCCCCTAGTTCCATTTTCTTCACATTAACTGCTATTTCTCCCTCTTTCTTTGCACTATTTATATTTTTAAGATTTCCTGTTTCGTCACCTGATGATGTAGCCGCGCTACGAAACCCAGGTCGTGTCTTTTGTAAAATAAAGTGGCCCAGTAACAGTTTGGTCAGTTATGGAATTTTTACACATTAACAAATACCGCAGCATTAATCCAGATTGTTTTTTTTTACAATTTTGTGTCATCAAGTTAAAGTTTTATTCTCGCTGGAATATTCATTTTATAGTAGCGTCATATACCATTTTTTATATAAATTTGACTATTAGAGTTGAAAATCAATTTTAAGAGCAATCTAGATACAGCAATCTATACATTTCTGGTCAGATTGATTTTGAAAAGATGGGGTTGGGCCAAGAACTAATTTGTTCCACCTAGGATGCAAACTTCATTGATTTGAAACAAACTATTTGACTTATCCAGAAAGAAGAAAAGCAAGTAATTTATAAATAATTTACATAAAGTATTAAGAACTTAATAACCTTAATAACCAATATAAAATGTACATTGTAGCAAGCGAAATAAGTGCATTATAACAGAACTCGTCGGCTTCTCAGCTAACTCAACGCTTTCCAAGCAGACTAAGAAAATTTTAAGAGTAACCAATGTTTTCTAAGATAGCTCAGCACTTTCTAAACACACTTTAAGAAAACTCAGCGACCTCTCAGCATACATCTTGCTTTCTAAGCAAACTGAGCACTTTCTAAGCCAAGTAAATGCTTTCTAAGCAGAGTTAGCGAATTCTAAGCTAACCGAGGGACTTCTAAGCAAACTAAACGCACTCTAAGCTGATTCAGATCAATCTTAGCTAACTAAGTGCTATCTTAAGTTAATTCCACTCATCCTAAGCAGACTTATCCCTTTCTGAGCTTTAGTGCTTAAGTTAGTGCTTTCTAAGAACCTTAAGTCTTCATCTGATTCATATAAAAAAAGTAAACACAGTTACAGTTATCCTATTTAGTAATTAAGATCTACAATTTATGCCCAAGAATAACGAGGGACTTATTGGATATAAGAAATAATCTAACTAGAAAGGATAAGGTTATTATTCTAAGCTGGGTAAAAGAACTTTTCTTTTTTGAAAACCTAAAAAACCTTTTAAAAGAATGAATATTACACCTCATTTTTAATGTCTTGAGTATAAACCTTTAGATTATAAATTCCTTCCAGATTATAATTATTGTTTCATGTATAAATATGTGATACTCATAGATAATTATTTCAGTAGTAAACACAAAAAAAAATTCAGAAACATGGAATAATAAAAAGACCAAGAGTCAGATACCAAATACCCAATTACATAAACAATCATGGTGCTCAAAACTTAGATGTTGCTGTGCCAATAATTTTTAACCAGCTTCACTTACATCTTCATGGCCTGGAAAGAGTAGGTGAAGCAAAGAGAAAAATCAAAAAGTGGTTACTCCAATCTTTGAATCTCCTGCAAAATATTTAGTCTATACTTAATCATTCATAAACATTGAAACGATTACTTTTTACATTATGTTTTAATTTAGGGTGATTTTAAACCTTTTGTAATTCTAGTTTTATGTTTCTTTCAATTAAATTCATCACTGTATTGAGTTTTACTATCATATGTCTTGTATTTAACGAATTTTGATCTCAATTTATGTATTATACTCGTAAGGCTTTAATAACTCTTAAATTATAACTCATAATTGTCTGTCATCCATCCTTGATGAGCTTCCAAGCTCAGGAGGACCTTATTTGTTTGCTGCTTCGCTATATAATTGTAAATACACCAGAACCTCTATTTAACAAAAGTGACACGACCAAATTTTTTACAATTCATTATTCAGGAGTTTGTTGTTCAGAGGTGTATTTACAATTGCATACTTCGAAGGGGCCATAACAAAAACAGTATTTCCAGACTCCGAGGGCAAAGCATTTTACCTGAAATAAATATCTCAAATAAAAGTGGATCTTCAATGCCTACGGTTACGTTTTTCTTAAGCTAAAGATACACATTTATCTGTAAATAGCATATTTGCCAGAAGTTACGATAATTAAAATGGTGAACTTGAAAATATTTTAATCAATCGACTCAATCAATAACTGCAACATTGAATATGGTGTTATAGCCAGAATCGCATCGTATTAATGCAGTGGAATGCATGGAAAAAAGGAGTCCTAGACGTTGGGAAATACGGTAATAAGATATACTTCAGTGGTTACTTATTTTACAATCAATACATGACTTCTAATAACAACTGCTGATTACACTTTCAATAATATGTAACAAAGTGCATGCAACAGAAACCAATGCAGTGCTAGGACATCTTAAGAAATTCAATCCAATCTCTGACTTAATCCACAGAAACCTTACAGTAAACTTAGCTTGTAATTTTGATGCTATAACATTAGTAATATTCCAATTATGTACTCCACATTACGAAATATAATACTATGTTTTTTAAGTAATTGTGTATTTTTCTTCTTCATATCAAAACATACGTAAATTACAAGACAACGATGCAAAAGTACAACCCAATGTAATGTAAGGACTTTTCTTTATTAATTATTTTATGTAACGTCTTTCTTATGCAATTATTGAATGTAAATTTCAACTAAAGAAAGTCGGACAAGATTAAATTATGTAATCTTTGCGCTATCACAAGCATTAAACATACTGTTTTATGTTTATATTATATATATTTTTGTGAATAATATTTTTGAAATAAATTATTTTAAAATTAAAATTAAATTACTTTTATTATATTTTTGAAATAAATTGAATTCACTGGCTATTCTACGTGCCACTAGTAAGTTTGGAAAATTTAGTAATTTTCTTCTGGAATTCTGCAGGTAAGTCTGGCAAAGGCATATTGAATGAAATACTAAGATGATGAAATAAATACACCCTTCGACCGATACAAGTTTCAACTAATACTGGATTAGAAAATTGCTGAAATATTATGTGAAACACTAATTTTGTAAGGAAGGTGAAACACTCAGTCGACTTCAATAATAACAAGAATATACTTAAGAGTAACCAAACACCAAAAGCACTGTTATCTAAAGAAGTAACCTATGGACAGAGGTGTTTGAAAATGTTTTTATTTTTTCTTAAATTTGTTGATTTGAAAACCAAATTGCGGAGTTTTGTGTTTTTAATATGTTTCCTACAGTTG